>JAYJMI010038891.1:0-12209 GCA_036873855.1 Sarsia tubulosa
TCAATTTCTTCTTGTTTGATAAGATCATTAGCTATAAGATAAAAATAGATAAAAAATTGTAGTTTTTCATTAAAATAGGTTTTTAAGTTAAAAAATAAAAGTATTTCTTTTGTATTCAGCCAAAAATAAAAGAATATTTATAATGACAATAACTTACCATTGGTTTCAATAACTACACCAAAATCAAAAGTTATTTCGTTTTCTAAAGATTTTATAGCTTCGTTTTGGTAAAGATAGCGAGTCATTACTTTGTTTATTTTTGACGTTTTTTCGTTTGTTTACTTTTTTCGTTTGTTTACTTTTTTTTGTTTTGTTTGTCAATGGTTTTCGAACGCATAATTAACATTTTGAACCAATCATAATACGGGATTTTGATTACAGAAAATTTGCCCTATCGATAGGGCAATACCGATGAATAATGCCCGATGCCAATGGTTTTAGAACGCATAGTTAATGTTTTAAACTAATAAAAACACGGGATTTTGATTACGGAATATCTGCCCTATCAGTGGGGAAATAATTTTTTGTAATACACATGATTTTCATGAAAATCCAGGGTTTAAAGTCAAATAACATGACGTCATGAGAAAAATAATGACGTCATCAAATTTTTTTGCTGTCATTTTGCTTAATAATAGTTAGGTCACAATTGTGCAAAAGTTTATGTCTCTACCATTTGTATTTACCGAGTTAAAGAGGGGGAATAGGCGGAATAGGTCGATTCAGCCTTCCCCCGGTATTGAGGAGCCCCAAAAACCCCGGGAGGAATAGGGTTAAGCAAGATATAAAAAATACTTAAATATATATTGCATAATATATCTAAAATATCATATAGATAAGATTTGTTTTATACATCTTTGAAACTCTACCTGAATTTCATTTTTTAACAAGATATAAAAGGTACATCTGAAATATATATTTGAGAGTATATCTAAATTATCATATAGAAAAGATATACCTTATACATCATTAAAATTCTAACAAAGTTTTATTTTTTCAGCTTTTTTAGGCAGAATAATATTATAATAGTCAGTTCGCAAATAAAATGTTTATCAACCAAAAACTACTGTATATCGTGTAAAGCTAAAACCAGAGAGATGACATAGGAAGAGAAACCCTCTATTGTATCTATGAATGTTGTATTGATACTCATGTTAACCAAAGGTGTAGTTTAGTATCAAAGACATCGTTAAAAAGTAATTGTAATAATTGCTTGAATAAATAGAACTTGAATTTTAGAATGACACTCAAAAAAGAAGTCAAATAAAGTTTGCCCTAACATTCGTAATATGCAAATCCTGATAACAAAAATAAAAATCTAGTTCGACATCGATAAGACAAGCTCAATTGATTTGCTATACGAACTGTGGATTTTTAAATATCGCTTGCACTGTTTATTCATAAAAACGTCAATATTTCAGGTTTTAATGAGTAATAATTTAAAAAAAGTGATAGCGCGGTAGTAAATGATTTAGGTAGCAAATGTCAATATCATGTTATTGGAATTTGAACAATACACACAGTATATTTAATGAGAAACAGAAGATTTAAGATTTTAGTTCAGTTAAAATTTCGTTTTATAAACAGTTTTTCATAAAATCTAACTACAGACATTGATTTTAGCAATTAACTCTGATAAAAGAAGTCATAAATTTAAAATAGAGAGTTAGTTATCATGTTTGTCCTGTTCTATTAAAGCTCTCTCTATTTACAACTTCACGACAACGTTGAGATATACATTATTAAATCATATGATTTGAAAGTTTGAATTATAAATACGATTTGTAAATTACTAACCAGGAAGATTCAAATACTGATTATAATTGAACTGATAAAGTAAAAAAGTCAATATAAAAAATTGTAAATTAAATTTAAGAGATAAATACTTTATATTAAATGTTTTTATTGTTGATTACTCTAATTTTATCTGTAATTATAAATATGTTTAACGAGTTTATCTATTCAAAAACACTAAATAATTTTAAAGCTCCCAATCTATCTATTCTTATGACTATGCTATATCTAAAAAGTATTTTGGAAGTTATATGCGCAGCATTCCGTGATTATCGTTTTCAAAAGAAACATTGAATATTTGTAATTAGCACTACGCAGCAGATTATTAAGTTTAAAAATCAGTTTTTATTTTGCAGAAAATGATATTTTAAAAATACTACAAAAACCTTATTTTTGTTCGCTCTTTTTTTATATTAAGAATAGATCAAATTATAGTTGAGGCGAGGAAACAAATATTTTCATTCATTTTGCATATATATAAACAATAAAAAAGTTCGAAATTTGGAGATTCCCAACTGTAAATATATGAAAAGTTAAAAATATGTTGTATGCTACATGCTACAATTGTGAACTTGTTCATTATTGTAGCATGTAGCATGCTACATCTTTAGCAAGGCAATTACACATAATTCGTAAAATCATTATAATTTAAAACTTTTAATGGTTTAAATCAGACACTCATTAATTTATGTTACCTAATCCTTTGAGAAGAAAAGAATTTATACCCGACTAAACGAATGCTACTTTGTAGCATTTTTTTGCCCGAGCCTTAAGGAAGCACTATTAATAGAAATGTTTAAATAATTTTATAAAAATTATTACCTACCTCCACTTTACTATTTCGAAAAAATCTTCTTTTACTTTTTAAGTTTTCATTTTAAGTATTCTTTTCTCATAGATTACGATAACAAAATTAGGATAGCTGTAGGTATAAAACATTAAAATGTGCAATGAATGATATTAGTTAAAAAATAATGAATTATAAATGACATATTTACATTACTAACCAGTGCAAAGTAAATATAGATTAAATTTAGCTACTAAATTAAATTTGTTAATTAAAGCAAAACTGTAAGTATAAATTTGACAGATAAATAATTTAAGATGTTAAATTTAATCAAGTGTTTTTTTTAAAACAATAACAAGGAACTGGCAAATATTTCTTATTATCAGATAAAAAAAACCCAGAAAAACTAAAACGTTGCTAAAACAAATTAATAACAAGAAAATAAATATTTAATCAATGCTTTTTAGCCATAAAATCAAAACAATATTTTTTTCTCAAATGATATCGGTATAATAAACATAACAAACTTTATAATAATCTTCCCTAAATTATTGATTGTAGTATAGTGCTAGTTCTCACTAAATGTGATTAGTGAGATATATTCAAAAATATATTTTTAAAACAATTTGACCCAATTTTGATCCCAGTTTAAGAAAACATAGTGATAGATAGACATTAGATCCCGACAACTATCATGCCGAAAATGAGCAGAATTGTAAAACAATGCAAATATATACCTATAGCGAATCGTCAGCTCTTTCACTGACGAAAACGCAAGAAGTTACATATTTATAACAGAATTTGTATAAAAAAATTAACAAGTTGACCTCATCATGCTATACTAACTATGGGATCAAATATTATGCTTTACTAATCTCTATCAATATACAAAATTTCAAGTAAATTGGAACTCTGTAGCATGAGATATCATGCAAAACATTTACTTTTTGACCTCAAATTGCCGACAAACAAGAATTTTTGAAATGATGACACTTATGATTTTATTTGCCTCTAGCTTTTTGCAAAAAAATAAAACAAGGTAATGAAGGGATATGGGAGATTAGAGGTACTTATGCACGTAATCTCAAAATTTAGGGAGGGTTTTTCGACCTCCTATTTTTCTTGAATAAATTGAAAAAACTATCAAACGTAAGCATCTGGAAAAACTTTCAGCCATTTTCTATGTGTAGTTCCAAAGAAAATGGCTTTTTTTGACAAAAAAATCGCATATACTTTGTATTGCCTATACATATTGGCTATGAAACCCAATTTTCAAAGTGCTTTGTGGGCTTATTTCTAAGCTTCAGAATGTGAAATTTAGCAAATTGTTTCCTTGTTACTTTTACTTTCTATTGAAAAGATCACTGATAGGATATTTTTTCTGACAATTACGTTTTTTTCTGAAAATTGTAGCTACAGTATAGCAATTAGACATTAATAAAAATAACTTTAGCAATGCTGTGGTTGCTTGACATAAAATATTCGGTAAGTCGGTCAATAAGGGATTAAAAAAAATTCAGAAATGATTAAGTTTCAGCGGTCAATTTTAGAATCGGTTGAAAGGACCCGAAAACCTACTTTCGAAACACTATAAATGATCAAAAAATGAAATAACAATATCTTTTGATTGGATTACTGAAATAGCTTTTTTTTGGATCAGGGCTTCCTGTACCGGAATAAATGTTTCCTATCAATTTTTGAATCATCGCTAGTTTCCAGTCCCTTTTTACGAAATTTTGAAAAATAAATGCCGAGTTGGTAAAGAATAACCAACTTTGGTACAATTTTAGTGCGAATATAGAATATCAATTTGGTAAAACCTTTCACATTTCGTAAAGAAGCATCTTTTATCTCTTAGAAAATGAAGACAGGAGTTAAAGATTACATCCAAAAAAAATGTTAAGCTAAATGACAAATCAATACCAAAAAGAATAATATCTGGTCTTTTCGGTTATGATATGATTTTAAAAGTTTTGAAATAAAATTTTCAGCAAAATAGAAAAATTGGGTAATAAAAAAAAACTCTTCACACTTTGGCAATTTTTAGAAAACATTTGACTTTTACACTATATCCTCAAAAGATTTTCTGTTCATTTTTATTTTTGAAAACCCTTGAAGTCATTACCTTTTTATATCCAGTTCTTTGATATTGGAAGAATTCTTGTTGTCCAGAAAAAAAAAGGTTGTAAAGGGCCACAATTACTCAGAAAAAAGGGCAATAATGATCCTTTCTCAAGTTACAGCATCCTAAAGCTTTTTTTCCTGCTCTTCAGTAAGATTCAGCATCCTAAAGCGTTACTACTCTGCAGTAAGACTCCACAAAGAGTTTAATTTTATTTTCAGGAAAAATTTACTGAAACTTTTTCAGTAAATTTTTCTACTGTTTGTTTGAAGTAACAAGTATCAACCATTTACATTTTTTTTTTGAGTGTAATTTTTCTCTAAATTGCTTTCAAACGTCTTTATTTACCATGAAAATCATCACTTATATGTTTTTTTTATTTTGTCCGTTTTATTTTGAGTATAGATCGCCTCGTATTTTCTTGCCATTTTTTCAAAATATTAATATCGCCGTTTATTCTGTGCGCCCAGCAAAAAAATATTGCTGGCCTCATTTTCATAAGAAATGAATGACTAATAAAAAAATTATAGAGGGGGGCGGAATCGCCGACGCTTTTATTTTTAACCTCAAGTTAGCCCAACCTTTGTAGGGTTAATGAAGATGTTAAATTGTTCCCTGCTATAGACATGGGAAAGATTTTATCTTATATATTAAAAAATAATGATTTTGAAACAGAATATATTGGACAATATAAAGTACGTAAAGCCTACTCATTCTTTAAATCAGGTAATGTTGATAATATTTATACTGCAATAGTTACAGGTAACAAAAAACTTGTTCAAACAAAAGTAACTCCATCAGAGAGAATTAATGACGCTCAACATAAACTATGGATTTTGTTTGACGCTGATAATAGTATTGTTACATCATATTGTTCCTGTACAGCAGGGTTTGTTTTTTGTTGCAACCATGTTGTTGCTACACTCTATAAAATTGAATATGCCGTTGAAAAAGGGATATGTGATCCAAGCTGTACCGAACATTTATGCTACTGGAATAGTTCATCTAAAAATATTACGCCCATGAAAATATGCGATATGGAAGTTGCTGAACACAATGTCACAAAACAACACAAAATAAAACAGGTAAAATAGAATACAAGGAAAAAATTATTTTTGATACAAGACATGAAAGTGAGCGAATTGTTTCAGATAAACAAAAAAGAGATTTTTTATCAAATTTTAAGACTCATTTACCATTGGCAGTTGTAAATACATGCTTTTTACCATCTCACGAAAATGGCGTGCCACAACCTATGTATGAAATTGTTGAAACAATTTCTGAAAAATACAAAAATAGTAGCCATGATGAATTAATTCAAAATATTAATGAAAGTTTATCTTTTAATGGTAATCAGTTACAAGAACTAGAAAAAGCTTCTCGCAGGCAGCTAAATTCACAATCATGGTGAGATCAGAGAAAATGTCGAGTAACAGCATCTAATTTTAATGACGTATATACTAAAGTTCAAACCATATATCGTAAAGCTGGACAATCTGTAAAATGAACTGTTTCGCCTTTAATTTATGTATCATTGAACCAGTAGCTTTATTGAACATTCTTATATTAGAATGCAGGACGGCTAAATGGAGAGTTACGAAAAGTGGAGAGTTACGATATGTGACGTCATATTCGGAGAGTTACGACTTTATGACGTCATAAAGTTACAATTCTCTAATTTCCATAGAAAAATAATTTTATGGACAAATTTTAGCCTTAGACTGTGATTTTATTTGTGATTTTTGTTCAAATATAACTTATTATGGTCATTGAAAAAATCTTTGCTTATAATTTATTTTATTTTATTTCATTTCATAACGTTTTATTTATTTTGTTAAAAAGATTTAAAACTTTAACAATTTTTGATATTTTCCTTAAAATTTTATGTATCTTTTATTCCGAATCAGCTTTTTTGTCAATGTTTACTTTAATGGGAGAAATTTCGCGGGGAGAAACTTTTGCAGTTTGCAATTATTATAAAATGTGCTAGGATAAAGTTTTGCGGTTCGAACATTGTAAAAATTTCTCGTGAATAAAATTTAGCGTCTTTTAATTTTTTGTTATTTCAACTGGTGTAAAAAGTACCTTAAGTGGATTAATTTTCGTGCGGATTAATTTTCTCGGATTTCGTAATTTTCCGTGAAATTGGTCGGTGCGAAATATGCTTTTTCGCCATTTCTTTGCAAATTGCCTATTTAACAGTAAAAAACAGTAAAAAAGCCATCCATCCGCGAAAATTGATCTGCGCCAAAAACCCGAAATTTGGCGTCCGCAAAAATTATTCCACGCTAAAATTAATCCACATAAGGTATTTTACTAAAGCCATTTTTTATGAAATTAATGAATTTTTACGTTTCGCAATTATTATTAAATTTTATGAGGATAAACTTTCGCAGTTGGAACATTTTAAAAATTTCGCAGTGTTAAACGTTTGAGGTTCGGTCAAAAATCAAGTTCCGCAAGACAAACTTTCGCGGAGAAGACCAAGATATTATTTGCATTTCACAACTAACTATTCGGTAGTCTTCCATACGTTTTATTGCTGGTACAAAACTGAATCTTGCTCAATGAGTTTTTAACTACAGTATACAATTGAATACTCATTAACATGTACATTAACCATTACATTTTTGGAAAATTCAAACTGTTCTTGATAAAATAACATTTTCTCTTTTCCATGAATTGAAAAATTGAAGAAGCAAGGATACAGGTTATTTATTCCAGTGTAGGTGTCTTGTTTTTATCACCGCCAAGATCTACCATTTCGGTCTGTGTTATATTGAGCGATCACGCGATCATTTTTTCATAGAAACACAAGTTAGGAGCAACTACGCTAAAAATCCAAATCTGATCTAAGAAGTGCAGTTCTCGATTTTATCTAGATGTGTATTTAATATTTAACTTCTGACTTCCCTAAAGTAATGAGAAGGGGAGGGGAGGGTTGTTAGGTGGTAGCTATCACCTCTCTTGATTTAGTAAACCGAAACGAAACAAGGACAAAAAATTGTATAACAGCTGAACTGCTTCTTGTTATCTAAGGAATTCTCTAAAACTCATACAAATATACTTTTTAACGATTTGTATCTTTTATCCTTGCTTCGATTTAGATATTAATCAAAAATAGGGCTGAAATGTTGTGAAATTATTTTGTTTATGGGCAAATTAAGATATTGTGATTCATTGCTATCAAATAAAGCACTGTATAATATAATCTTTTTGCTACGACTAAAAATCATGTTTGGAAACGAGGTTACCAAGGTTTCTGGTACTCAAAACATTTCTACAAGCTTTGAGCCTCGTTTGCAAGCATTGTTTCACCACCAAGAAGACTTTAGTCCCTTAATTGCTTTTTCTTTTGAGATGTTTAATGAATTTAATATACTAATGTAGGGTAAAACCACGCAACTTGATATATCATACACTTCTTCAAAATAGAAAATCGGATTTCGAAATCGGAACTAGAAAAAAGTAGTTATATGAAAAGTTATATTGCACCAGGAAGAATTTAGCCCCTTAATTGCTTTTCCTTTTGTGACGTTTAATGAATTCAATTTACTAATCTAATGTAAGGTAAAACCACGCAATTTGGCTTATCATACACTTCCTCAAAATAGAAAATCGGGTTTCGAAATCGGAATTAGATAAAAAGGAGAACAACTAGACTGTATTCGGAAGCTGGAATTATCAGAAAACAAGAACATATATTATTTTATTTTGAATATATTTATTGCAATCTAATAATAACTTAAAGAAATACTATACTTTTTTCTATGAAAATCTTATTAGAGAGAATACGGCAACTATTTCATCATTTAACTATTATTGGACCAATTGAAAAAAAAATCCAAGTTATATAAGATAGTAAGATTGCTGCAATAATCATGATAAATTTTCAATCGCTTGTGATAAACATCTGAATGAGAACTTCAATGATACTGTATCACCTATAAAATAAATAGTTAACAAGGTTAATTAAAAACAGAAAAGTTTAGAGGTTTTAATTTAAATACATTTGTAATAGAAAAGTAGTTGTAATTTAGGAACAAAGGTGCTAGAATATTTCATCTTAAAGCTTTATAGAATTACACCAATAGGAACGCCTTTTAAATAACTCAATCAATTGTTTTGGTTAATATTTAAAGCTGGCCGTTAGGATTTTGTATCTCATGATTAAGTCAGAGGGTTAAAGGTACATTACAGATTATTTTAGTAAAATGTATATGATTCAAAACTTGCAAGAAGCTAACTTTCTTCTTGTTTAGTATAAGTGCAGATTAATTTTTGCATAAATTCATATCTTGAACCAACCCCTACATTTTTGACAATTTCGTCAAATGTGTCAAAATTTTGGAACTTGTTATGAAATACCATAATTCTATATTCTCACGTTAAAGGAGACCCAAATAACACTTTGAAACAAAAAAATTGCATATAACCTCCAAGATGAGGTTTCTTGACTGGCCACTGGACTAATATGTTAATTATGTTTGAAGTTTCAAAAAGATTAAGATTACACGCCTTTAACATATTAATACTTTACAAATTTTGCAAAAAAATTTCTTTTACTAACTTCAGAGCCTAAAGGCTCTATGGATTCTAAATTTTGTAGTACACTTATTCACATGCATGCTTTCTGTTACATAAATTTTGACATGTCAGCATGACTTGCATCTTTTCATGATGCCATTAGATCATTAACAACCTTGCAATGCTTGGCACCAATATAGACTGAAAATAAAACTTTGTTTGTCAAATTTTAAAACTTAAAAAATGTCTAATAGCTTTCTATTAGTTTTCACAAACTTTATAATCAGAACTCTGATTTTGAGAAATTTGATTTTTTTACTATCATGGTATTTTAAGACAAATTCCTAAATTGTTTTAGTAAACTCTATGACCTTTATTGGCGTCATCTTTAATAATGTCAAAATTTGGGGTGGTTTTCTTTACTCCCTATTTTTATTAACTAAAAGATTATCAAATGTAAACATCTTGACAAGTACATAGTGTGTGCATATTTGGTATGAAACCCAATTTTCAAAGTACTGATGTGGGTTAATTTCTAAGCTTCAGAATGAGGTATTTAGCACATTGTTTCCTTGTTACTTCTACTTTTTATTGAGAAAATTATAAATAAGATATTTATTTTTGAAAATTACGTGCATAAGTACCTTTAAACTATAGCAATTTCAGCAAAAATTTCAATTTGATTTGTAGATGTAGAATAGGTTGTTTTAGCACAGCGCAAATTGAACCAATTGAAAATTTCATTTTTATTATTTTAGGAACCAAAATAATCATTGATGATTTTACACAATTCGATTGGATGAAATTGTCGTTCGTCATTGTCGTTAGTTTAAAAAAACAAACGTTTTAAGCCTTATATACTGTATATGATATCATACGCAAAAAATAAAATTAGTTTTGAAATCTACTATTTGAAATCTCCGCTTCTAATAAGCAAATAAAAATTTCTGAGGCTGTGCCTTTTTAATAAAAGCTTCTTTTTACCGATAACTGTAATAGTTAAAACAGTAAAATCATGCAGAAATCATATTGACTTGATAAACAACATTTAAAAATAAAGCTAGTTTTGTTATTACTCATTGCAGTATAAATACTTTGTACTTTAAAATTTTATTTATATCTTCTTTAATATCAGTTGAAAAAAACGTATTCGTAAATTGAGTATTGTGATATTGAATCTGAATCCTTCTAAAGTTAGAAACCAAATAATTTCTTTATAGTATTTCAAGGAACAACTTAAAGTGATTTTGGCCAAAAAACTAAGAAATGAAACAAAATTTTTAAGCAACTTTCTACGTGTAGTTTTTGAAATATTTGCACTTCAAAATCGCTATAAAGAAATAAACATTTTTCTAGGATTTTTTCTCATTTGTTATAATAGAAAAAATCAATGTACTGTACAGTAACACAGTTTAAAAATTACTTGTAAACAAATTGATAAAAGGCAAATCAAGCTTACAACAGAAAAATCTCACCTTATTTATGTTTTATTTTTTAAATGAAGTTTCTTTTGGAGAAATCAGATCAGAAATAATCTACGGTATGTACATAAAGTAATAATGGATAATCTCAAAAACCAATAATACTACAGTATAGCTATAGACTATAATGTAATGACCTTCAAAAAAATACACAAATCTTCAAATAAAAAAACATTCGGTATTCCTTCCTCTAAAAACTTTAAACTATATATAGGTTATTTAATTCCGAAATATTGTATACTGTCAACCTATTCATAGTAAGATAGGTAAGCCTGTAGTCAGAAGTTGTGACTGGCTGTCAGGTACAAAAGTGATAGACAGTAGAAGAACAAGACGAAAAACGTGTTTTTCTAGGCATAATAATCATTTCTAAGCCAATACTGAATTTTGAAAACGTATGCGCATCAGCTTGAAAACCAATGCGCATCAGCACTAGAATTTACGTCCTTTCTTATTATCAAACAAAAATTCTCGTTAAAAAATGCTTGTTCCTAGTTTATTTATCCGATATTTTTTTCTGCCTATGTGCATAGACGGAGCTTTAGCGTGGTCTATACTCGTAGGCTAGAAGTCTTTTTAATTGAACTTCAAACGTTTCTTATATTTTCTCACATTTTTTCACATAGCAACCTTAAATATAATCATGACGGAGATGGCAACGAGTTTCAAGACCAACCTTTATTATATTGACTCATGACAAATTGTAAATAATTAAAGAGATGAGTGGAAAATTATGAGTAGATTTCTTAAACCATTAAACTTTTTCATTTCACTATGACACTATTTATCTCATATAAATACTTATTGATATAAAATACTTTATATATAGCTCTTCATTCATTGCCATGCTTTTTCACATATAAAAGTATTTCTTGATGTTTTCAAAACATTTTTTTTCATTAACGTTATCTTAATTTGTTATCATTTTTAAACTTCGTTTCAAGAATATGTTTCTGCAAGAGATGCCTTCGTGAAAATGTAATTTAGGAACGTAAGTAGTTATACTGCAACTTAGAGCAAAGAGAAAGTTTTTTCTTGTATTTCTTGTGACTTGATAGTAAGGAAATTTAACACCATGATACTTGAACAAAGCTTACCTGAAAACATACTGACGTAGCTAAACAAATAAAAATTCACCCATTTTTTTGAATCACAGTATTATTGTTTATATTTGCACATGGTTTATCACTTTTAAAACTCATGTTCATATCAAAGATTATAATTAGATTATAAGCCAGTGGGCAAAGAAACGTCCCGAGAACGTCCTGAGAACGTCCCCATCCGACGTCCTGGGAACGTTGTATGAAGGTCCTAGATGAACATCCTGAAGACGTCCCGAAATGACGTCCTGAGGACGTCGTATGGGGACCTTCAAAGGACGTCCTAAGAAGGTCCTAAGAACGTCCTCCGAACGTTGTACCATGATCCAAAAAAATATTGTTAGAAATTTTATTACCTTTATAATGCTCCCCTATATAATCATGTTGAGCTCAATGTA
>JAYJMI010039224.1:0-12199 GCA_036873855.1 Sarsia tubulosa
TTTGTGAAAAGGTTATACAAGGGCAAACGTCAAAAAAAAATTAAACGAAAAACAAAACCTTAAGCCCGATTTCGACTTCCACTTTTTTAGAGAAAAGAGAAATTTTTTCTCGAGAAATATAAAAAACAAGTTGAACTTTTTTCAACTTTCATTTTTTATTTCGCGAGAAATAAAAATTAGCCAATCAAATTGCCAATCAAATAATTTCTCGAGAAATTTTTCTCGAGAAAAATTAAGTGGAAATCGGGCTTTACGTGGATTAATTTTCGCGTGGACTAATTCTCGCGGACGTCAAATTTCGGGTTTTTCGCGCGGAATAATTTGCAAATAAATAGCACAAAAAGCACACTTCACGCGGACTAATTTTCGCGAAAAATTTTAAAAACCGCGAAATCCGCGAAAATTAATCCACTTAAGGTATTAACTGTGTAAAATATAAACATGAGAACGTATGAAGTAATAATGTCTTTAAAACAGGTGGTGCAACCGACCCAAAGTTTTATTTTCTCTGTTTCGGTAGTTGTCTCATATCAAGCGCATTTAAACTGAAACCCTGATCATTTCGTCCAGATGAATTCCCTTTTAACTCTGTGAGTAAATTTGAATTCATTACATTCAGCATAAGCTCCTGTCGACCGAACTGTTCAAGTGTAGGATTGTCATTACATCCCCCTTTACGCCTCTGTTTTGCAAAATGCTCTTCGAGGGGATCTTGTGTGAATTTCTCAGAGAGCAAATACTTAGCTCCTTCGCATTGTAAAAGTTCTTTTGTGAGTGCCACGAATGATCGAACTGGAAAATATAAAAAAAATACGATTACTTAACATGAATATCTTCACTGACAAAATTAGACGGACAATTGTGATCAATTTACAACCGCAAAAAAATAAAAATACTGAAATTATCTCATTCAGAAGCTTAGAGCTAAACTCCCTATTTACACTGAACAGAAAGATTTCCACTCCACTTCAGTAGATCCTTTGAAAAATTGAGGCAAACTCTTTATTAATTGTTTAAGATATTTGCATCTTCTAAACAAAAGAAATCAAGAAGTTCATTGAGCTTTCTACAAAGTTTTCAGGTATTTTACTCTTAACCGGTTCAATCAATTGAGCTAATTTTATTGACTTACAACCTGCCTTTTACATTGCATAAATTTCAACATACATCTCATCTCAATTTACGTTGATGGCGACCATGTTCATATTAAAATCCGGTATTTTTACTAAGGAGTTTAAATAAACCAAATATGAAATCTAACCTGTCATTTTCCAACCATATATGGTTTGCTTACTCAGCAATAATCGATTTTGCTCTTTTTTCTTCATTCCAACTGTATTATAAGCCTCATTTTCCCAACGTTCGAGATAATCTCGTACAAAATCATTTTCCAAAAACTATGAAATAAAAATTAAACTGCTATATCGAAATTATAATTTATTGATTGAAGTGAAACTCTTTAGTGGCTTAAGACCACTAAGCCACCGACAAATATACACACTAAAGAAGATTATATCACAGTATCACAGTATCAAAGAATCAAGTATCAAAGCATTTTAACAAGATCAGTTGCAAATAGGGTAAATACCAATCATGCTGAATACTGCTACATAAACTTTAAATTCAAAAAACTTGCATTATAAGTTATAACATGCACTCTAAATATCTCTAAATATCAACTTCCTAAAATTACACAAGCATATTTTTTAGCCTGGGATGAGATTTGTAGCCTGACTAGAAACAAGACTACTTTTAGAAAAAGGCATGGGACAAAACAGGGAATAAATAACACCTATATAACACTAATATTAAAATTAGTAAAAGTAAAAGAAGTACAAATCTTACATTAAATCTCCAATCATTTGCACTTTTATATTCACACAACTCCAATTTTCCTTTCTTTCCTTGTCCGGGTCTACTAACATTCAAGCAGTCAAACACCCTGTCTATCATTTTAATAAATTTGATCGTACCACGAGTATCGGGTCGACCTTGACTTTCCATTGCCAATGCTGTTGTATTACTTAAAGTCTAAAAAAAGTTCATTCTGAAATGTTAACATAGCGAGAGAATGTTTTTAATTAAATATAATTGAGAGCAGGTAAAATAAATTTAATATTTTAGAGTACTCAGGGGGTATTTATATAAAAAAAAACAGTCTCGGTAAAACGAGGCCCTTGGTTTGGCTGTATCGCAACATACATTGATTTTGCATTACTAATAAGATTTGATTCTATAAAAAATCATTTTTCCAACAAGGACAGTAAATAAACATAAAGTTCATGCAAAAAGATAAAACATATCTACAACTTAATGACAACAAAAGTATTTAACAATTTATTTTCACCTCGGCCGCAAGCTTCACTTTCATCCGTAATCTTGAAGTTGGATTTATATTTTCTTCTTTTAGTTTGGGAGCTTTTCTCAACCCAATGCCATGATGACTGTGCATCAGGTCCCATTCATATAGATCCACAATGTGTCTCCAACTTATGTCAGCATGCTCAAACTAAATTAAGGAAAAATAATATTCACTATGCTGTTATGCCACTTATTATAATTATAGTGGTAAATTCTAAAAGCCCATTGTAACACTTAGTGTAAGTAGAACTGTTAACAACTCCAGAAAAGGTTTAACTTTTCATTTCATTTATTTTCCTGTTATTTTCCTAAAATAATTCAAGTGAAGAAGTTTGTACTATAAAATAGTACTTTACCTAATAATCATTACAAAAAACAATAATTCTTGGTTTTATTTAATGAATGAAAGAAATATCTTGATTAAAATAACTGTGGTGTGCTAATAAAAACCAACGGAAATATGTAAAATAAACCAAGGAGCTTTAAAGCTCCTTGAATAAACACACTAAACTAAACTAATAACAACAAAAATTAAATGCCAAAATCAAAAAAATAATACTATAATTATCCATACTACTACCAATATGAAGTTAGAAGTTAGTGACATATTAGACATGAACAATTAATATTCCCTAATACTGTTACCAAAAACAAATTATCTAAATTTACCAAACAAAGGCTATAAAATAAACAAAATCATACATGCATATTTCGTGTATTGCGATTCCAAAACGAATTCTCCATACAGTTTCTAGTGGTCTTCAGAAGATGAGGTACATCTGAAAAGAAATATATCTTTTCACCAGCTTTGTAGGGATTCCAGGTCCAGTTAATGTTATTCAATTCGTCTGTTTTAAGGTTCTTAAATAGCTTTCTGTTCGGTGAAGCACCATCACAAACATAAGCTCTAACATTGAAACCAAGTCGAGTTAAATATTTTGTGCATTCTAACAAACATGGATAGATTTGACCGGCTTTAAAACCTTTTGAAGCAAAGTAGGCAACAGGGTAGCACAATTTACCAAAGATACTTCGCACCATGAAAACAATAACGTGAGTTGCAAAATCTCTTTTTAAGGACTTCAATGATTCATCTGAAGTTTCTTCTGTTGACACTGCTGACTCAACTTTATCACTAAATTTACGGAATTCTTCATTTATATTCCCCATCTCTGTAAAGCCGATAAATTTCCCAGAACTTTTGCTGAACACAAGATCAGATTTTATCTTCATTTCGTCAAAACAAATTGAAATATTTCTTTTGAATTCTGGCATTTCTTCTAATTTAGCATCAACTAATAGTTCACGCAAAATGTCAGGATTGAAACCTGATCTTGGTTTTGTGAACTGAGCATACTTTTTCAAAGTGTTAATATGCGGCAGCTTTAAAAAATTTAACTTTTTGCTTGATAATTGCTTGTATGCAGCAGCTGAAGTGTAGTAAATACTGAGACACCATCTAATCATTAGAGGGTGCCATCGCATACCTCTATTATCTTTTTTCTCACTGTATTGTTTCTGCTGTGTCCATAATAACCATTGTGGTGAGTTTTCCTCAAACGGACAATCACTTTTATTGAGAACATTTGTAAGTTCATTATTTGTTGTATTATCAATAGATACCCCATCTTGATCAATATATTTCTTGACTACTGCATTCAATTTGGAAACTTTTCGAATGGCATATTTTTTTTGTGCTTGAACATTATTTAGTCTCTCAATTAGTTCCTCCCTAGATAAATATCTTAAATTTGCTTTAGAAGAGTCTGATAGCCTAGCTTCTTTCCTGACATTCATTTCATCAGAAGATTGCATTCGAGATCTTGCTGACCTTAAGAAGTTAATATATGCAGAACAACTTTCACATGAATCATTTTTAGAGATTAATATGTATGGACATTTGACTGTTCGAATTGTTGTGAATTTACCTTTCTCCAGTGAAGAATGTCGGTCATCTTCAACCCTAGCTGTAGGAACTGATTCAGTTGAAAGGAATGGTTCTTTAATATCTAATCGTGATTCAATTAGATCTTCATACCCTGATATCCCTTTACAGATTTTAAACGATTCAAAGAAATTAGTGAAATGAGTGAAATTTTCATTTGTAATCTTCTCAGGTAACTCACTTAATATAGCTAAAGACTGTTGATGGAAGTGCTTATCAAATATTTGAAAATGCCACATATTGTTTAATTTTAAATAGAATGTCACATCATTGTTTGTTGTGTTCATATTCAATGAAATTTTACAAAATATTCTCTTGAATTCTGTATTATCTGTATTTACTTGAAAATATCCAAGATTCTGTAACAAATGATCAAGTTGTTTCAAATTAAAAGGTAAATTTTCATTTCTTGAGTAACATATTTTACAAGTATCATCATGAAGGGCAAACTCAGCAGGAGTGAGTGATCCGTTACTTGATGGAGTTTTTTTCCCTAGTCTATCTAATTTTCGTTTGCATTTACTACATACGCACTTTGGATATATTTCATCTAGTTCAATTGATGTGTTAACTGAATACCATTCACAAATTGTTTTCTCATAAGATTTTACATCTTTTGCTGTTTTATATCCAATTTTTAAGCTGATTTTTTCTCCACAAATACGACAGTACTTTTTTAAGCAATTGATATGGTTTTCCATTTTTTCTAAAATCCAGAGAGAAATATGATGAAATTCTTGCATATATTTCTTGTATATACCCCAATGCTTCGAACAAACTGTCCCTTCCATTAAATGCCCCCTTCGAATAGACGCCCACTTCTTGTATTTTTTTTTAAATAAATGCCCGCTCTTGCCCTGGGCGTTTATTGGAAGCATTACAGTATTTCATATACTTTAATAAAAAAACAAATTACTGTTTTGAAAATTTGTTATACAGTAAGCTGTACAACTTTAAAATTAAGTGAGTTATATATACATACAACTAAAATATTAAATAAATTAGGCTGTAAAAATTTAAAATTAAAATGACAATAAACCTAATTAAAATTAATAGATTAAAATTAAAATGATGCATAAACTCTCAATCTTTCCAGATAAATGCAAATTGAAGCCTCTTTTATCAAAAACCAACCTAAAAATTACTTCCACTCATTTCAAAGGTTTTTGAGAAGGTAGTTCTAACTAAACTCAAAGATTTCTAAATGAAAATAAAGTCCCACTTTCTGTTCTGAATTTTTAACGAGATTCAATTCAGTGGTCTTAAGTCTATTTACCTATATAACTTTTCAAGTGAGTCTTAAGGAGTCAGATTATTACAGATTAATCTCAATTAATTCCAAAGTGACATAGTTTGTTACGATTGCCTTACTAATTTTTGTCGCTCAAGAGACAAAAATTGCCAGTCCAAATGAGGCATTTTAATGTACTTTTAAAATTTTGTCATTATTTTACATATATGGCTATTAAAATTAAAAACTCCAAGCACCAATTAGCTAGGAATTATATGTTTCACCTAATAATATATTAACATGTAAAGTAGCTCTTAAAGCAAATGTAAACATTGAAGTCTGTCAATCTGTGAAAGATTATATTATAAAAAGGGCTAATATATATATAAAGTTGTAAAAGGAGACACAGATAGGCATCAAGACTATAATGGATGGAGTGGAGGGCTACAAAGAACTTTAAAGTTCATTTTAGGTTAAAGGTTAACCTAAAGGTTTAAAGTTCAAAAAGGCTGGTCAACGACTGGTTTTAGTCAATTTACAACCGCAAAAAAATAAAAATACTGAAATTATCTCATTCAGAAGCTTAGAGCTAAACTCCCTATTTACACTGAACAGAAAGATTTCCACTCCACTTCAGTAGATCCTTTGAAAAATTGAGGCAAACTCTTTATTAATTGTTTAAGATATTTGCATCTTCTAAACAAAAGAAATCAAGAAGTTCATTGAGCTTTCTACAAAGTTTTCAGGTATTTTACTCTTAACCGGTTCAATCAATTGAGCTAATTTTATTGACTTACAACCTGCCTTTTACATTGCATAAATTTCAACATACATCTCATCTCAATTTACGTTGATGGCGACCATGTTCATATTAAAATCCGGTATTTTTACTAAGGAGTTTAAATAAACCAAATATGAAATCTAACCTGTCATTTTCCAACCATATATGGTTTGCTTACTCAGCAATAATCGATTTTGCTCTTTTTTCTTCATTCCAACTGTATTATAAGCCTCATTTTCCCAACGTTCGAGATAATCTCGTACAAAATCATTTTCCAAAAACTATGAAATAAAAATTAAACTGCTATATCGAAATTATAATTTATTGATTGAAGTGAAACTCTTTAGTGGCTTAAGACCACTAAGCCACCGACAAATATACACACTAAAGAAGATTATATCACAGTATCACAGTATCAAAGAATCAAGTATCAAAGCATTTTAACAAGATCAGTTGCAAATAGGGTAAATACCAATCATGCTGAATACTGCTACATAAACTTTAAATTCAAAAAACTTGCATTATAAGTTATAACATGCACTCTAAATATCTCTAAATATCAACTTCCTAAAATTACACAAGCATATTTTTTAGCCTGGGATGAGATTTGTAGCCTGACTAGAAACAAGACTACTTTTAGAAAAAGGCATGGGACAAAACAGGGAATAAATAACACCTATATAACACTAATATTAAAATTAGTAAAAGTAAAAGAAGTACAAATCTTACATTAAATCTCCAATCATTTGCACTTTTATATTCACACAACTCCAATTTTCCTTTCTTTCCTTGTCCGGGTCTACTAACATTCAAGCAGTCAAACACCCTGTCTATCATTTTAATAAATTTGATCGTACCACGAGTATCGGGTCGACCTTGACTTTCCATTGCCAATGCTGTTGTATTACTTAAAGTCTAAAAAAAGTTCATTCTGAAATGTTAACATAGCGAGAGAATGTTTTTAATTAAATATAATTGAGAGCAGGTAAAATAAATTTAATATTTTAGAGTACTCAGGGGGTATTTATATAAAAAAAAACAGTCTCGGTAAAACGAGGCCCTTGGTTTGGCTGTATCGCAACATACATTGATTTTGCATTACTAATAAGATTTGATTCTATAAAAAATCATTTTTCCAACAAGGACAGTAAATAAACATAAAGTTCATGCAAAAAGATAAAACATATCTACAACTTAATGACAACAAAAGTATTTAACAATTTATTTTCACCTCGGCCGCAAGCTTCACTTTCATCCGTAATCTTGAAGTTGGATTTATATTTTCTTCTTTTAGTTTGGGAGCTTTTCTCAACCCAATGCCATGATGACTGTGCATCAGGTCCCATTCATATAGATCCACAATGTGTCTCCAACTTATGTCAGCATGCTCAAACTAAATTAAGGAAAAATAATATTCACTATGCTGTTATGCCACTTATTATAATTATAGTGGTAAATTCTAAAAGCCCATTGTAACACTTAGTGTAAGTAGAACTGTTAACAACTCCAGAAAAGGTTTAACTTTTCATTTCATTTATTTTCCTGTTATTTTCCTAAAATAATTCAAGTGAAGAAGTTTGTACTATAAAATAGTACTTTACCTAATAATCATTACAAAAAACAATAATTCTTGGTTTTATTTAATGAATGAAAGAAATATCTTGATTAAAATAACTGTGGTGTGCTAATAAAAACCAACGGAAATATGTAAAATAAACCAAGGAGCTTTAAAGCTCCTTGAATAAACACACTAAACTAAACTAATAACAACAAAAATTAAATGCCAAAATCAAAAAAATAATACTATAATTATCCATACTACTACCAATATGAAGTTAGAAGTTAGTGACATATTAGACATGAACAATTAATATTCCCTAATACTGTTACCAAAAACAAATTATCTAAATTTACCAAACAAAGGCTATAAAATAAACAAAATCATACATGCATATTTCGTGTATTGCGATTCCAAAACGAATTCTCCATACAGTTTCTAGTGGTCTTCAGAAGATGAGGTACATCTGAAAAGAAATATATCTTTTCACCAGCTTTGTAGGGATTCCAGGTCCAGTTAATGTTATTCAATTCGTCTGTTTTAAGGTTCTTAAATAGCTTTCTGTTCGGTGAAGCACCATCACAAACATAAGCTCTAACATTGAAACCAAGTCGAGTTAAATATTTTGTGCATTCTAACAAACATGGATAGATTTGACCGGCTTTAAAACCTTTTGAAGCAAAGTAGGCAACAGGGTAGCACAATTTACCAAAGATACTTCGCACCATGAAAACAATAACGTGAGTTGCAAAATCTCTTTTTAAGGACTTCAATGATTCATCTGAAGTTTCTTCTGTTGACACTGCTGACTCAACTTTATCACTAAATTTACGGAATTCTTCATTTATATTCCCCATCTCTGTAAAGCCGATAAATTTCCCAGAACTTTTGCTGAACACAAGATCAGATTTTATCTTCATTTCGTCAAAACAAATTGAAATATTTCTTTTGAATTCTGGCATTTCTTCTAATTTAGCATCAACTAATAGTTCACGCAAAATGTCAGGATTGAAACCTGATCTTGGTTTTGTGAACTGAGCATACTTTTTCAAAGTGTTAATATGCGGCAGCTTTAAAAAATTTAACTTTTTGCTTGATAATTGCTTGTATGCAGCAGCTGAAGTGTAGTAAATACTGAGACACCATCTAATCATTAGAGGGTGCCATCGCATACCTCTATTATCTTTTTTCTCACTGTATTGTTTCTGCTGTGTCCATAATAACCATTGTGGTGAGTTTTCCTCAAACGGACAATCACTTTTATTGAGAACATTTGTAAGTTCATTATTTGTTGTATTATCAATAGATACCCCATCTTGATCAATATATTTCTTGACTACTGCATTCAATTTGGAAACTTTTCGAATGGCATATTTTTTTTGTGCTTGAACATTATTTAGTCTCTCAATTAGTTCCTCCCTAGATAAATATCTTAAATTTGCTTTAGAAGAGTCTGATAGCCTAGCTTCTTTCCTGACATTCATTTCATCAGAAGATTGCATTCGAGATCTTGCTGACCTTAAGAAGTTAATATATGCAGAACAACTTTCACATGAATCATTTTTAGAGATTAATATGTATGGACATTTGACTGTTCGAATTGTTGTGAATTTACCTTTCTCCAGTGAAGAATGTCGGTCATCTTCAACCCTAGCTGTAGGAACTGATTCAGTTGAAAGGAATGGTTCTTTAATATCTAATCGTGATTCAATTAGATCTTCATACCCTGATATCCCTTTACAGATTTTAAACGATTCAAAGAAATTAGTGAAATGAGTGAAATTTTCATTTGTAATCTTCTCAGGTAACTCACTTAATATAGCTAAAGACTGTTGATGGAAGTGCTTATCAAATATTTGAAAATGCCACATATTGTTTAATTTTAAATAGAATGTCACATCATTGTTTGTTGTGTTCATATTCAATGAAATTTTACAAAATATTCTCTTGAATTCTGTATTATCTGTATTTACTTGAAAATATCCAAGATTCTGTAACAAATGATCAAGTTGTTTCAAATTAAAAGGTAAATTTTCATTTCTTGAGTAACATATTTTACAAGTATCATCATGAAGGGCAAACTCAGCAGGAGTGAGTGATCCGTTACTTGATGGAGTTTTTTTCCCTAGTCTATCTAATTTTCGTTTGCATTTACTACATACGCACTTTGGATATATTTCATCTAGTTCAATTGATGTGTTAACTGAATACCATTCACAAATTGTTTTCTCATAAGATTTTACATCTTTTGCTGTTTTATATCCAATTTTTAAGCTGATTTTTTCTCCACAAATACGACAGTACTTTTTTAAGCAATTGATATGGTTTTCCATTTTTTCTAAAATCCAGAGAGAAATATGATGAAATTCTTGCATATATTTCTTGTATATACCCCAATGCTTCGAACAAACTGTCCCTTCCATTAAATGCCCCCTTCGAATAGACGCCCACTTCTTGTATTTTTTTTTAAATAAATGCCCGCTCTTGCCCTGGGCGTTTATTGGAAGCATTACAGTATTTCATATACTTTAATAAAAAAACAAATTACTGTTTTGAAAATTTGTTATACAGTAAGCTGTACAACTTTAAAATTAAGTGAGTTATATATACATACAACTAAAATATTAAATAAATTAGGCTGTAAAAATTTAAAATTAAAATGACAATAAACCTAATTAAAATTAATAGATTAAAATTAAAATGATGCATAAACTCTCAATCTTTCCAGATAAATGCAAATTGAAGCCTCTTTTATCAAAAACCAACCTAAAAATTACTTCCACTCATTTCAAAGGTTTTTGAGAAGGTAGTTCTAACTAAACTCAAAGATTTCTAAATGAAAATAAAGTCCCACTTTCTGTTCTGAATTTTTAACGAGATTCAATTCAGTGGTCTTAAGTCTATTTACCTATATAACTTTTCAAGTGAGTCTTAAGGAGTCAGATTATTACAGATTAATCTCAATTAATTCCAAAGTGACATAGTTTGTTACGATTGCCTTACTAATTTTTGTCGCTCAAGAGACAAAAATTGCCAGTCCAAATGAGGCATTTTAATGTACTTTTAAAATTTTGTCATTATTTTACATATATGGCTATTAAAATTAAAAACTCCAAGCACCAATTAGCTAGGAATTATATGTTTCACCTAATAATATATTAACATGTAAAGTAGCTCTTAAAGCAAATGTAAACATTGAAGTCTGTCAATCTGTGAAAGATTATATTATAAAAAGGGCTAATATATATATAAAGTTGTAAAAGGAGACACAGATAGGCATCAAGACTATAATGGATGGAGTGGAGGGCTACAAAGAACTTTAAAGTTCATTTTAGGTTAAAGGTTAACCTAAAGGTTTAAAGTTCAAAAAGGCTGGTCAACGACTGGTTTTAGTCTTATATATTGTATACAGTATAAAAAAAGAAGTAGTTCGCTCAGCCAGCGTAGCAGATCTCATTCTAGAGGATGAATTTATCAGAATAGCCTTTTGTTGCAGGATGTCTCAAGGATCAGCAGTCAGGAAACAAAACTTCAGGAATCTACTGTTCTAGTCTGCTCAAGAAGCGGCTGAATCTTTTTCAAAACAGCAACAGGAAAAACTGAACTGAACTTATTTTATTTGTTAACATCAAAGCATTTTTTTTCTTACCTTTTTATTTGTTTACTCTAGTTTATTTGTTTGTTGTCTAATTTTCATCTGTAAATCTATATAAACTTTCCACGCGATACTTTCTGATTTCTTGTTTTGTAATTACGCTACTGCTATAAACAAAAGAATTTGAAGCAACGGTCGTCGATTTGCTTGATTGAACATCACGTGAGAAAATAGTTAAAATATAAGCCATATTTCAAATGAGTATATTTTATGTTAGCATCAACAGAATTTCAAATTGTAAAAAGAATATTAAAAAACAATCATTCCTTCTTACTCCGTTACAAAGGCGATACGAAGGCGCAATTTTTAAGACGGTAGTTGAGTTTTTTCCTGACCTACCACCGAGCCATAAATTTGAGTAGGATCGACAATTTCTTCACAACGATAAACATTTGGATATAGAGATTTTCCACGTGTTTTCAGTAAGTTATATAACATTAATGAAAATAAAACTTAGCTTGAAGTAATACATTGAAAGCTCACAATTTAAGAAAAACAAAAATGTAAATTGCCGCTGTACGGCAACCGCTGTACAAAAGTGCGTAAAATTGATTATAAAAGCGAATCACGCATAGGGTTAAAACAAATACCGATTTCTATAAGCAAAACAATATGGATCAAGCAGGGATCAAGAAACATATTTCTCCTTCTCATTTTAAAGCTCCTTG
>JAYJMI010039335.1:0-12195 GCA_036873855.1 Sarsia tubulosa
AATATGCTCAAATATAGGATTTGCGGATCGCATAACTTTTGAATGAGATTGAATTTTTTGATGGGGTTTTCATTTCAAGTCCTAAAATTAGCTGGTTATTCATACAAAAGAATAAAAAAATTCGCGGTAATGTACCTTTAATCTATCATAAGTTTGGAAACTATTTGAAGAATCTTGTAAGAAATCCTTTGGAAGAAATAATCATAAACTGAGCTAATATAAGAATCGGTTCCTTAGATTATGATTTTCATTCCTTATTCTTTCTGCGACGAAGTTTTAGTAAAAGCGAATTTTGTATTTTTCAGTCTTTTTAGGGCTATT
Source organism: Sarsia tubulosa (assembly GCA_036873855.1). Taxonomy (NCBI): domain Eukaryota; kingdom Metazoa; phylum Cnidaria; class Hydrozoa; order Anthoathecata; family Corynidae; genus Sarsia; species Sarsia tubulosa. Next base: position 322 of record JAYJMI010039335.1, read on the forward strand.
TAGTATGTTTTTTTCTTTTGTTTCTTAGTAAATTGGATGTATGCATTATATGCGTTAATACCGTGTGTAATATTACTCTTGGTTTTGAGTGGTGTTTGGTTTATTCGGTTAAACAGGTTCGTTATTATAGACTGTTATACGGGATTAAAAGTTTTATCCAATTTTGACGAAGATTTGATGTGCTGACCAGCCGCCTTTAATCAAAAATATTTTTCAATAAAGTATTCCTCAGTGTCGTTATAAATATACACTGAACAAAATAAAGTATGTAAACAAAAATTCTGCAAAAAGTAAGTCTAGCTCAAATGAAATTCTAAATTGTTATCGTAAATTTTTATTGTATGTTATAAACAACTTTATTTATTAATGAACTCTAAAGTTAGATCTAAAACACCTTACATTCTCGATAATAGATTTTTGGCTCGAGTGGGCGCTATTTGCACTAATGCAGCTGCCATGGAAACGGATTTAATAAACAAACATAAAAACTTAAATGTTGAGGAAAAAGCTGTCAAAGAAAAAGTTGTCAAGGAGAAAAATGATAACAAAATAAGTTGGTAATAAAGCAAAAGAAATTCAAGGCCATTTGCTTAACAAAAACTGTTGTTTATGAACTTGCTTGACGCATGCTTGTCGAAAAAAAAGAATATCAAGAGGGCCACTATAACGATGTTTTTTTCTTAAAAATCAACCCCTCTGATAAATTCAGGCAGGATTCAGGCCTGAATCAAAATTTATGATTAATTGAAAGTATTTTATCCTAGTTGTATTTTGTCACTGTTAGTGAAAAAAATTCAGCAACAAAATATTATTGCAATAAAACACGGTAAAAGGGTTTTAGCAAATTGCCATGGATTTTTTATTTATTTTTATATTCTTATCATTAAATTTTCGGCGGTTTTTTTATTTAGACGTAACAATCTAAGTGAGCAAAGATAATAATACTATAAACGAAAGACTGAAACGTAACGTAAAGGTAAAGCAGTTAAAAATTTAATTTAATAAAATAACTTAACCAATAATTAAAACACATCTTAAATACATTGCAACTATATTCATATAAAAGATAAGACACACAAATACTGACAACACTTTTGAAAATGAATATTCGCAATTGTGCATTTTTATACAGAGGCCTATAAATAATACTATATTAAACTATTTATCATATATAAAACACATATTAATTACGTACAAACACACATCATACGCAAATATATATGAAAGTAAATCAACGGATATAAAAGGGGGCAGCAAAAATAAATGTCAGCAGAGAATCATCAAAAATACAACTGCCTAGGTATAAAATAATCATAAAACATTATATAAACTTCCAAGAAAAAATACTAAATACTTGTTTTGCATTATCTTTTTTAGAGACTTGATTAAATTTTTATTTTTTTATCGTGCAGGAATTATCACTTATTTAATTCTGCTTAATTATTGTTTTATCATTCGAACGTTATTCAATGTTGATACTTTTCGAATGTGTAGATAATTATTCGAATATCTAGGTAGTTTTTTATACACTTGCTTATTGTTTTATTAACCAATCAAAGTTTTAGAAAACTCGAAAAATAAATAAATTATTTTGCTGCGTGAAAATAAAATAGTAAATACATGAAAACAACACAAAACATGATTTGAGTGATGACATTTACAACTGCTGATACTATGCTGATAGCTATATGATTGATTGCATTTGCACATTTTCTGCTTACCTTTTATACCCGTATATTCTCTTTAAGTGAATATATAAAACAATTGAACATATTTTAAAACTTTTATATATCTGTTCTGAATATCAAATAGTTAAAATAATATGAAAAAAAAATATTGAAAATACGGAATTAGAAGTCTTTAGTTATTTTTCAAATTATTCAAGTGTTTTTTCAAAATAACCTTTTTTATGTTAAAGGTACATCACCGCGAATTTTTTCAATAGCTAAATAGATAGATCATACTGACTTTAGTAAAACCTGAAAATATCTTTCCACGATTTCCTTTTGTTCTCTAGTTATGGCTCAACAAAATCCTATTTTGCAATTGTAATTTAGAAATTTCCATTATTCTTCGTAATTATGATTTATAAAGTATGCTCAAAAATGCTCAAATATAGGATTTGTGGATTGCATAACTTTTGAACGAGATTGAATTTTTTGATGGGGTTTTCATTTCAAGTCCTAAAATTAGCTGGTTATTCATACAAAAGAATAAAAAAATTCGGGGTAATGTACCTTTAAGTTAAAAAAGCGCTTTAGTTATGAAATAATATTAAAAATATATGAATTAAATTTTTCTTTCATGAAAAATGTTTCATTAAAAAAATTAAACAATCGAATAATATTCATATAATGTAAACAAACTTTTAGCGAGATAGAAATACTACATATAAAAGTAATTTGTATTTCATCTCTGCTAAGCGAGCCAGCCCGGTTAACCGGCATCTCGCCTCATTTAAACAGCCCCTAACAACATCATTGGTAACCCTTGAATTGAACTTTAACTTGAAACTGAAGTGAATTTTTTTTGTTTTTTTCTCTTTTTTAATTTTTAGTAAAGCGACGATCCTGATTTATGTAATTGTTTTTTAGATGCAACAATAAACTTCCGTATGATATACAACTCAGTAAAAATGTATCTCGTACTTCAGTTTCTATGACAACAACGAAAAAAAAAAACTATAATTCAAAACAAAAGTTAAATCCGATGTTTTTATTTAAAACTTCAAACAATTTTCGAGAATATGAAAAAGAGGTTAAAATACCTGCGAGTAATAGTTTATATTTTGACAATATCTTTTACACCGATGATATGTTAAATAATATTTTTACGCCCATTGCACTTCCAGAAGGATCAGCCTCTTATTCAAACAGACAAATGAGTGATGATGTCATGGAATCGTGTAATTTTAATTTTGATGATACCCAATATGATTTAACACTTAGTACCACGAGAAATGAAAACATTGAAGCAGTACATAATGATAACACAATATCCCGAAATGCAATTCGAAGCAATGTTTCGTTTTCTAATGAAGCATGGGCTGATATTTCCTTATTTGGTAGTCCTGTTCGTAGAATACAAACACCATACCACCGCAAATATCATAATAACACAGTTAATTCTGAAAACTCGTTTTTAGTTAACTTTGTTTCTCCTAAAAGCACAAAGTATAAGGATATCAATACCTCAACACAGAATACAAATATCACCACAACTTCTACACCAGAATTAAAAGACACAAGTCAAAATATGTCGACCAAGATTGAATCAGGATATACTAGCACATCAAGTAATGAGTTAATTCGAGACAAAAAAATTGTTGAAAATGAAGAAAGCTCGAAAATAAGTGCGGCAACATTTAATACCTATTTATAAAACGAAGCAGTGTGTATTTAAATATTAACCCTATATTCACTGTTTTTGAGGGCAATACCTTAAATATTGACTGACGTCAACGGAGGTCAATATTTAAGGTATTGCCCGAGAAAACAGTGAAATTTGTGTGTTAAATTTGTGGGGGTTCTGAAAACCTATGACTATGCTTTGAGAGGTTGCCAAAACTTCTTTATATAACTTGGTAGGGTACAAAAACTTTAGAGTCAATATAATTGCTCAAATTAGGGGATTTCAAGTCTTTCAAGTTTCTAATTCCAACTCAAGCGACTGTTTTTTTAAAACTCATTCATTGTGATACTATTCTAAAAGTGATTATGCCTCGCGTTGGAACTAAATTCGACCAAAGTGTGTTGCGACTTTCGACCATAGTTAAAAGAACAAACAGAATTGGAGAACATTATCAAAAAAAATACTATTGATGTAACCTTGTTCCAAGAGTAGTTTTTTCGCTGTGAGAGTATCACTCAGCTTCCTCTCTTCCGAATTTATAGTTTTTTTGAATTAATGGAGAAGTTTAAATCTACAGACTTTTAGAGAACAGCCTATAGTTTTAAGTTTGCAAAAAGCAACATATGCTAATGTTATTCGTTATGGTTTTATGCAAGAGGAATCGGCATTAGTCTTAAAACATTTTTCATTTTATTTATTTCTTTATTTATATCATTTATTAAAAATGATTAGTTATAGTAATATTAAAAGTAAAAACGTTTTGTATATATGTGTTGAAAAAAAATTCCTCATTACATATTGTTACGTATTTTGGTTTGATGTAATACACAACTATACAGTCTCGGCTTTCAGCAAACATCAAAGGAGTTTCACTGTAGAGGTGGAATTTTCGTGGTAGGGTCAAAAAAAACTTTTAATAGGAAAAAGCCGTGAAAATTAAATTTTTTCTTATTTCGCTCTTATTTAACTTGAACTTAACTTTAACTCATGTTTAACTTAATATAGTTTTTTTTGTAGTAGTGAGTTACTATTAAATTTAGTTCGTCCTAAGTTTTTAGACAATTTCAATAAAAACTAAGCCTATAAAGTGAAGAAATGTAACATAATTTTTTGCTTTTCACGGCAACGCCACGCTTTTTTACTGTTTTGACCCTACCATTTTCTGCGATGGAGAGTGATTCTCGCGCATGCTTTTTGCGAGACTGTATATATGTGTATTGTATCATTCATTGTGATATAATGTTATTATTAAGAGGCATTTCCATAGAAATCTTTTTTCTACCGGTTTTCTACTTAGATTATCGACGGAAAACAACCCAAAGCGCTTATAAACTACCAAGATATTAGAAATATTCGCCTTTTTAAAATAATCACGAAACATGATAATGTAAAATAAATCTAGACAATAATTTAAGAAGGGAGGGAAGTTATCTTAAATTAATGTTTAAAGAAAGAGAGAAATGGAAATGAGGCAAAGCGGCAAAGCGGCAAAAATAAACTACGCATACATGGTTAATATAGCAGAACAATGGATAAATCAGGACATCTTGTCAGAACATCTTTATACTAGCAAATAATTATTATCAAAAGGGAACTGATTATAATTGTCACTTTCTTGTCTTTTTTAAGAAAAAGAAGAAATATTTTGTATAAACATTCTTTGATGATTCAGAAATAAATGAATAAAGCACATGTTGAAATATTTATTTCCTTATTCATCTTATTTTGGTTTAAAATTTATTTTTGATCGTATTACACTTATATTTATCAAATATTTATAAACTTAAAAATAATAAGGAAAATTAACTGAAAGCGTTTATCTGTTTTATAAAAAAATGGATTTTACAGTTATATGAAAATACCTTTTAAAAGATTAATAGATACTTTCTAAAGATAACACCAAGTATTATTGCATACACTTTAAGACACCTTGCAGACACCTTGTAGACACATATTGATAATGGGAATTAGAATATTGAAAATTTTATTCTTTATTCAATATTTTTATACATATACGTTACGTAAGTAACTTTTAGTATTTTTTATTGTTTTGTTACAGCCTTGTCCAGTAAGTGAATCAAATACAACAAACAAATTCGCGTATTAATTAATTTGTCCTGTCTTGGACTTAGATTATTAATGTCTCTTCAACCAGTACTTACATAAAAGTAAAAATCTTAGGCTAAGACAAGGTAAACTTAATAATATAATGAGTAAAACTGGACTTTACTTTCGTGCAGAAATCTGGTGAAGTTTAATTCGAGCTGTCGGTTTTGACTCGCTCTTTACTAGCATGTAATGACATAAGTCATTCAAATCAATATAGGTCGAGTAGCACAGTCGGTTAGATCGACGTTGATCTGTAACGGAGGTCATGGGTTCGAATCCCACTCTACATATCTCTCCATATAGAATATATATACAACTATTAAGAAACTTTAGTAGTAAACATGAAACAGATCTTTTAGTACTTAGTAAACCTTGAGACAATTCAGTACATAAATCCCCTTTTGAACACATTGAATAATAAACATATACGTTTTTACTGCCATGTATATCGAAGAAATATATTCTGAAATATCATCAATGAAACAGCAACTATTATGATACCAAAAATAAATACAAAACAGTTAAAAAAGACGATTTTATCAATGTAATGGATGTTTTCACGTTAAACCAATTAATGATTTTATGATTCTGATTTTGTCATCGAAAATTATAGTTGCAAATATAGCTTTTTATCATATTTGCGTCTTCTCTTTATGTCATTGAACTTTAGTACCAGTCGACAAACTATAAATCAAGCTATTCTGATTTCTACCAAAAAAGTTATCTCTGTACTTTTTTAATTGTCTTTTGATAGGTCCAAAGCAAAAGATAAAAATTAGCGCGTCTGATAATAATCCAAGTTTGTAAAGAATTACAGTAACTTGGTATTGATACGTCTTAAAATCCAGAAGTATTTCAACATTCCAGTTTGATATACTATAACCTGTAACAGCAGGAACTAGTGCGAATATTACATAAGTCAACATTAATAAAAATGGCGTAAAAATTTTAGGATCCCTTCTGTTCATGGGTGCAGATGAGGCGCAGTTTTTGCTATCGACTTTTACCATTCTTTTTCGACTTTCTATCAATTTCTTGTAAATGTACGAGTAAACTATAATACAAGTTAATAAATACAATACCAATTCAATTGTCAGTATATATAAACATTCTCGGTAAATTTTAAAATAACCAGTTAATAACCCAAATGCTATTGAAAAAAGAACTGTTAAAAATATCAGTATTATAGTTCTTTTAACTGACCAGTATAGAGCATATTTAATGTTTAAATAAAATTCAAAATACCGATCAACGGTAATTAACGCCATTATCAAAAAATAACACTGAGGAACTGCACCAATGCCAAGTCCCATGATAATTCTAGCTGATAAATCTCCATACAATGGGTTATCTGGTAGATAAAAAAATCTAAAAATAATGTCAGTAGATATAATAATTGTAATTTCTACGCAACTTAAATACATAATTAAAATTCGCTGAATTTTGTACATCGAACTGCATTTTGATTTTATAAGTAGAACAAGTCCACACCCGTGTGCAAACATAGCGATAAAAGCTAATGCGGTTGAAGTTATCTTTAATGGATAATGTAAACTCATTTTTGCGTTCAAAACTGCTGTAGTGTACTCCTTGCACAAATATACATGAAATAAAACTTTAGGTCTTATTTTAAATTTCAAAGTCTATTTGTTATGTAATTTTTATTAAGACTGTGATATAGTTTTAACTTAAATATATATCTTCATCACCTGTCTTATACAGAAGTTGTTTTTCTTTTTACATATATCACAACGTCGTTCCCAGAGCAAATTTTCACTAAGAGAAGATTGCTTTAAAATTATTCTGGGAACGAGGTTACATATATCAAACTTTATAGTAAATACAAACACTAGTATTGTTTATAACAAAAGCAACAGAACTTTGTAAGTTTTACTAGTTATCATAAATAAAGGAAATATTCCTTTTACTTTTATGAAATTGATAAAATATTTTTAATTTGATAAAGAATCAACAAATTTAGTTTTCCTTTATCTAGTTCTTTGTTGATAATATAAATTATTATAAATAAAGTAATTCTATTCGGACAAAAATTTAGTTGGTCTGTTTATTTTGTTTAATGAATGGCTCGTGCCTATGGAAACTTAAAAATATGGTCAGAAAAAATAGGCTTACGTTTTCACTTTAACTACAACATGATTCACCAAATACCGATATTATCAGAACCGATATAACAGGCTTTACAAATTAATATAAGATATATGATATATTGAATATGAACCATTCGTCAAATTACACTCTCAAAATCAGCATTTTCGCCATTAAAAATGGAAAAAATTAAGGTATCTCCTAAGGGAGAAAAAACGTATTTTTTTTCTTATCAAATTTTACGTTAAAATGGTTTCCTTTATAAAATGTTTTTTTCCTTCATTTAGAGCTAATTTACATGTTAATATTTTATATGGTGGCAAATATAATCACTAGCCAATTACCGCTTTGTGATTATCTTTAATTTAGATAACTTTAATAAGCAAAATAATTACAAAATGTAAAATGTGCATTGAAAAGCGTAATTTGGACAGGCAATTTGTGTCTTGAGCAACAAAGATTGTAAAGAAATAACCTTGTTAAATATAAGAATTATCGAGGCAGTCACAGCAAACTACGTCAATTTGAAATCCGATTATCAACTTTGCTCAGAATAGCCATGTCGAAGTCAGTATAGTTTTATCTAATAGTCGAATCTATAAAATTTCCTTGCATTTTCGAAGAACTCGCCATACCTGCACCATTCCTATTTCTTGAGTTTCGGAAAAGATGAAAACAAGAAACTTAAAAATATGGTCAGAAAGAATAGGCTTACCGTTTCACTTTAACTACAACATGATTCACCCAGAACCGACATAACCAGAACCGATATAACCAGAACCGATATGACCATAAACTTGCTAAAAAGTTACAAAAAACTTATTCAATAAACCAAATAACTATTTTAACTTTTACCTTTTACCTTTAATATTATCAGTAAACAGATTACTTGGATTTTAATTGTTTTTTAACCGCAATAGCGTAAGGTTATTAGTTTTATTGTTTCGTGTTCTTTTTATTATTTTTCCATGAAATCAGTATAGGCCAATATAGGCCAGCGATTGGCCATAGTGAGACATGTGAAATTAATGATAATAAAAAACAAACAAAGTTTGAAACGTTTTAATCAGAAAAAAGTTTGATAACTTTTCCTGGCAAAACGCCTGAAAAAAAATTTATACAATTTTCAGAAACATTTGAGGAATTTAATTCTTCACATACTACCAAAATCTCCAAAATAAATTTCAAGTACTTTTCCTTTAAAAATCTTGAAACGAATTCTTTTCTTAATTTTTTTTTTGTTTTAAAAAAGTTAAGATCTTTCGATAATACTAAAAATGCAATAATTTTTGAACTAAAAAACGTTACGAAACAAAATTTGGTATGTAAATACGTATGTAAATTTGGTATGTAAAACACTCCCTAATTTTTACAAATAATTTTGAAATCTGATGGCGTCATCATGTGCTTCAATCGGATGGGTTAATAACAAGATTGCAATATCTTTCAAACCAAATAACATCATAAAACCAAACTTGGTACATAAGCAAACAATAACACACTTTAAATATCCCAAATATATTTAGGCTGCGACGACATCATAACTTAGCTGCAGTCTGATTGGTTAATGCTGAGATTGTAATAACTTTGGAACAAAATATTATATTGAAATAAACTTTTGATAAAAGTAAACATTAATACCCTCTAAATTACAAAACAGTGTCTAGGCTGTAATGACGTCATACTTTACTGAAATCTGATTGGTTAATGCAAAAATTTAATAAACTCTGAAAATAAACATCAAGTAGTTTGACAGAAGGCAAAGGTTTAAATCACTAGTGCTTCTTGTTATATTAACAAAAGATATGTTAGCGAAAAAAACGCTATTTGAAAAGCAACTTATTTTAGTACCAAGTTTGGGGAGTAATAAGCTAAATTATAAATGATAGCTCTTACACTTAAGAGGTGTAATGCAACTGTCCATCAGTCACACCAAATAATATGCACTTAAGTTGAATTTTAAGTGTTGCAATATTGATCCAGGTTCATGGCTTTTAAAAAACGTTTTTTATTGATAATTTATAGCGAACAAAATTGAAAATGCTGTAAAACCTGTATTTTTATTTCATAAATAGAAAATTGTTCAAGGTAAAGTTATATTTAACAGATGGTAAGCTATTGTCATACACTGTAATATAAAAAAACTGTTATAGGAAACTTATAGGGAATTTTAGTACTAAGTAAACCTTGAGACGGTTTAGTATATTAAACCACTTTTAAAACACACGAGATAAAAAGAATTATGTTTACTGCTGCAAATTTAAAAAATGTATTCTGAAATGTCATCATTTATAATAGAAAAGAAAATGTTGTAAAACAAAAATATATACAAAACAGATGTGTTTCATGTATTATTCACTTTAAACCAATTGATAATATGGTGATTCAGATTTCGGAAAACAAGTAATAATAATTTAAATCATTAGTACCATATTTGGTTCAATTGGTGTTGTAAATTTAGCCTTTATATAAATATTCTGGTAAGATTTTATCTTTATTTTAAATTATTTTGTTTAATTTGGTATAGAAAAATGTTACTACATATATGCTTTATAAAAAATACATAGATTATTGATGGAAGATTATATAACATGCATTATTTTAAGAAATAAGATAGTTTTAGTTTGGTTGAAACCATGTTGATGATATAGTTACAGTAATATTTAGCTATAATAGCATTAGAATCGAATGGTGATCTCAGACACAACTACTTGTTATTCCTATACATTATTAAAGACAAAGATTTGGAACATTTCTAAAACACAACCAACTGGTTAAAATATTATTCATACTAGGGGTAAGGAACGCTACAGAATAAAATGATGCGTTTTTCTCAAAGATATTGTTTATTTATGTCCTTCCTTTACGTTACTGTCATCTTTGTATCATAACTCAATCTATTCTGATTTCTACCAAAAAAGTTATCTCTGTACTTTTTTAATTGTCCTTTGATAGGTCCAAAGCAAAAGATAAAAATTAACGCGTCTGATATTAAACCAAGTTTGTAAAGAATTACAGTAATTTGGTATTGATACGTCTTAGAATCCAAAAGTATTTCAACATTCCATCTTGAAATACTATAACCTGTAACAGCAGGAACCAGTGCGAATATTACATAAGTCACCATTAATATAAATGGCGTAAAAATTTTAGGATCTCTTCTGTTCATGGGTACAGATGAGGCGCAATTTTTGCTATCGACTTTTGCCATTCTTTTTCGACTTTCTATCAATTTCTTGTAAATGTACAAATAAACTATAATACAAGTTAATAAACCCAATACCAATTCAATTGTCAGTATATATAAACATTCTCGGTAAATTTTAAAATAACCAGTAAATAACCCAAATGCTACTGAAAAAAGAACTGTTAAAAATATCAGTATTATAGTTCTTTTAACTGACCAGTATAGAGCATATTTAATGTTTAAATAAAATTCAAAATACCGATCAACGGTAATTAACGCCATTATCAAAAAATAACACTGAGGAACTGCACCAATGCCAAGTCCCATGATAATTCTAGCTGATAAATCTCCATACAATGGGTTATCTGGTAGATAAAAAAATCTAAAAATAATGTCAGTAGATATAATAATTGTAATTTCTACGCAACTTAAAGACATAATTAAAATTCGCTGAATTTTGTACATCGAACTGCATTTTGATTTTATAAGTAGAACCAGCCCACACCCGTGTGCAAACATAGCGATAAAAGCTAATGCGGTTGAAGTTACATTTATTGGATAATCTACACTCATCTTTGCGTTCAAAACTACTGTAGCGTACTCCTTGCACAAATATACATGAAATAAAGCTTTAGGTCTTATTATAAGACTGTGATATATTTTTTTAACTTTAATATATATCTTCATCACCTGTCTTATATAGAAGTTGTTTTTATTTTTACATATATCACAACGTCGTTCCCAGAGCAAATTTTCGCTGAAAGAAGATTGCTTTAAAATTATTCTGGGGACGAGGTTACATATATCAAACTTTATAGTAAATACAAAGACTACTTTTATTGTTTAAAACAAAAGCAACAGAACTTTGTAAGTTTTGCTAGTTTTCATAAAAAAAAGAAAATATTCCTTTTACTTTTATGAAATTGATAAATCAATAAATTCAGTTTTCCTTTATCTAGTTATTTGTTGTTAATAAACAGATATTCGACGAGATAACATCGGACATCAGGAGTTATTCAGTCGCGCTTGTGATATTTGACGACACTTTAGCGGAGTTAAATATCAACAAAGCGAGACTGAATAATTACGATGTCCGATGTTTTCGAGTTGAATATATGTTT
>JAYJMI010039446.1:0-12195 GCA_036873855.1 Sarsia tubulosa
GATCCAGTCTGAGAACATGTATATATTTTTCTCGTGTACTTGCAGTAAGGCTTAGTAAGGGAATTATTCTTGTTTATGAAAAAGGTTTACAATAACCCATTAGCTGTGTCAAATATATACTATAGGTTAAATTAAAGGAAGTCCTTCGATATGTCGAAAATCTCTGAGAACCATTTGATTTATTTATAATATTGTTGTAAGTGATTTAAAATTAATTGTATTTTTAGTTTGTTAAAACCAAACCCATAATGTCTTCCATCATAACTTTTAATCCCTTTACTCATTCCAAAAGTATCAATTACAGTTATATTCCTACTGGTCCAATATTCCGTTACTTTTTGATTAAATTCGTCGACGTTTTTATTAATAGGACCAGCTTCTAATCGTAAAAATCCAAATGTTCCGTGTATGCCTATCCATAACAATTTAGGCCAACCATTTTTAGATGATTGTAATTTTGTCCATACTTTATCCATGTATTCACGCTTTATTAATTCAAAGTTTAATTGATAATGTAACCCTACAGCTCCTATAATCCAAGAGTTTTCTTGCTCAAAAAGTTCGTCAATTTTATTTTTAACATTTGAAATTAAAGTTGTATGATAGTCTTGTACTAAATCAATTTTTATGTTATTGTATTTACCAAAACATATTGAAGATTGTTTTAATTCAGATGTACTTTGTGCTACTACTTCCACGCTACATGTTTTATCTGTTATTTGGTGCTCTCCACGGCATAAGTCACGGTTCTTTTGTGTTGCGTTAACAGGGATGCTTCCCTCTTCGAAATCCCCTGTCAACATTAATATCATCATTGTATGAAGATGTCGAATAAGGGAATCACCTAGAATAAATGATAAGATTTGATTTAATAAGTCGCTGGTTTAGACCAACCTCGTTCAAAGACCTCTACGTTTCTTAGAAACAAAAAGGTCTGGGAACGAGGTTGGGTTTAAAAATAACCGTTGAAAGAAAAAGAAAAATTTAAAACTTTCTTTCTAGAGACTATTGTTTTAAAGGTACACAACTTCTAATGTTTTGTTGTTGAAAAAATAATCTCTACCAAAACTTCTTGAAATAAAAGATTCATGAATGTTCTGTGGAAATATGAGCACGTTTAGCACGAATATTTGTATGCAATGAAGCAAATAAATACGTTTAGCACAAATATTTGTATGCAATGAAGCAAATGAGGAATATAGTTGCAAGCAATTTGATGACCTACCAATAAAAGCTAATCGAAGATTAAAGTTTCCAAGTAAGTTGCAAATTTCCATTTGGTCAAATAATTTTACCCTGCATGTCAACGGAGTCCATTCAGCTAATTCAGCTGGTACCATGGTACGTAAATCTGTACATGATGGACATTGACAAAATGATGACCCAATTCCACAAATAGCTAGATCTTGGTTACAACATGGTGTTGTACTATCTGGGTCGCATTGTCCTTGAAGACGGTATCCCGGGATGGGATATTGTTTACCGCATCTATTAGAAATAATAAAAGTGCATAATGTAAACTACGAATATTAAAATATTAACCAAGAAATTAAATTTTTAAATTTTCGTCTGATATTTTTAGTAGATATTTAAGCTGAGGGTTTATTTTGTTAGTTCTTTTACGGTACTAGAGATGTAGATTTTAGAAAAGTAGTTCTTTTAAATAGGTCAAAAGACGCAAAATATGGGTTTGAGTTTACGGCACGGAAATATTTGAGAAGTTTCTTCCTTATTACATCTGAAGTCTTTTTAATAATTTTTTAATTTTTAAACGACTGAAATAGTCTATATTAGACTAATTATACAACCTCGATCCCAGGGCCTTTTTCTATGTCGGTCGTTCGTGAAAGAATACGCTTTGGGGACGAGAATGCTAATTATAGTCTTTATTTTTAGAAGAAAAGTTTTGCGGAAATTCACGGAAAAAACAAATTAATAAAAAGAAAAGCATTAAAAACAAAACATGCACTAAATATTAGTCTAGTCTATGCTGGATGCAATTTTGAGTTGAAATTTGAATTATTGGTGATTTGGATCATTTTCAAAAATTGAGGTTGGGGTCAAAATATAAACAAACGATATAACACATACCTTGTATCGTTACGGTACATAACAGCTGGCCAGTTTTCCCGTGCTCTGATATCGGCATCTTGCTTATAACGTTTCTCTCTTTCTACTCCTGTTAAATCTTTTCGCATTACCCAAGATCCTCTTAAAGATTCGTCGACCTTTGCACAAAATGGTAACTCTTTTTCTTTATTTAGATTTGTTTTCTCAAAAGTATAGATTTGAAAACTAGTTTCGAAAGAGAAAGTTATTTTTTTGTTTATAAATATAAATGTTATAGAAAGAAGCGTAAGTATAAAGAAGATATTTTTCTTCTTCATTTTGAATTCGAAAAGAAAAACTATAAAAACTAAATCAAAGTTTTGCTTTTGACCTACTTTCGTTAGTCAATGTTACAACGTGTCTTTTCTTTATTAAAAAAAACGACGTTGTCAAAAAAAAATATGTCGTAGAAATTATAATATCTAGCTAATATAACTCTTTCCTAAAATCAATATTATTACCATAACAACGAGTATAATTAAAAGCCCATGTGTTTTTACATAATGAAGCTAGAATACTTACATTCATTTTCGTAAGATGAAAAGATGTAACTTAGCAACGGCTATGGATTTGAATTTATTTTTATAGAAGTTTGTTTGACATTTCAGAAAACATTTAGGGCAATAAAAAAAACCCATTATGCTACGGTATTTTTTAATATGTTATTGTATATCATAAAAGGCTTCTAAAAACACTAAATTTAGCTAGCCTCCGTGTTAAAAAAAACTCTTTATAGCCAGAACTATCCGCTGAACAAAAACTGTAAGTTGATATTTTTCTGATGAAAACTGGATTGAAAAAGATTTTCCTAAAAGGGATTAAATTTTTCGATAGGTTTTATTACCTCCTGTCGTAAAAGTAGCACTAGGGGGCATTTTCAAACGTTAGCCAAACAAGGTTCTTTAAAGGTAACTTTACCTACAACCTATTTCCGTTTTCTAGCATAATTGCTTAGAACTTGGCATTACTATTGTAAATTTTAAGGACGCGTGCTTTCGCTATCATAATATTTTTCAACTAACTACAACAACTGTATTTTACAATGCGCATGCTCAATTATATAACAAATTAGTATAACAAATTTGACAACTATCAACCAGGATATCACTTTATTTAGTATCTTAAGTATGTATAGTTCAATTTGCAAACACGTGTTTCGCTGTACAACAGCTCATCAGTGCAACTTGGAACAAACCCAAATCTATAGTGGTAAACCACATAGATTGTAGTTGCGTGAAAATTAAAAGAGGCCAAAGTGCTCAAACTATTACAAGAATAGTGGGCTTTGCATAAAGCTAGTATATATATATAATTTTGTCTATAAATAGCAGAAATTACAAGGAAAAAATGTGCTAAATACCTCATTAATTCAATACACCTACAAACAACCTCGTTACCAGAGTAAATTTTCGCTATGAGAAAATCACTCAGTATTTTCTTCGCATTACTCTCTTGCGAAATAGTACTCTGGGAACGAGGTTGGCCTAAAACAGCACTTTGAAAATCGGGATTCGTACTAATATGTGTAGGGAAACTAAGCATTTTTGTAAATTTTTGTGCTAACCTAGGTTCGGCAATATTTATCAAAAACTACAAACTTCTTGACTAGATATAAGTCTATTAAACTTCAAAAGCCGTTTCTCGACTTTTATTTTTCGACTTTTTTAAGAAACGGCTTATCAAGTCTACTAACTTCTTGTTATTCATTGTATTGTGGTATTTAAATTTTGTACACGTATTAATTATTATAAAACATTAAAAAGTATCTTCCTCGAAAAAGCTTAGAAACCAAATTCATTGATGAATTTAACTGACTAATCAATTAATTTAACCGAGCAATCAAATTCATTTGCAAATGTAGTAGAACCAATCAAATTCATTGAGGAAGTTCACAGGCAAACAGCTCCAATAGCAGCATAGAAAACGATAAATGGTTTAGATAATAAATTTATATTATATTCAATATTTTCAACATTTCTAAATACATGTACAATTCTAAATAAATATGCTAACATTAAAAATTTTCAAAAAAATTATTATACTTAAAAATTACAGTTTAAAAATATTAGTGTTCAATAAATTGTTTTGTATTTTTATCATGAATGCATGATGTGAGGTTATGTAATTTATGGGTTAACGTTATTGATCTTGGACTAAGCAAGATTGTCAAAATGTGCAAAGTCAGCAAATTAAGAGCAATAAACAACGACGTGCTATGAAATAACATCGCAAATCGAATATAAATCGAAAATAAAAATCTTGAATATTGAAGAAATAAAATCAAACAACCGAGCATATAATAGATCTTTAATATTATATTCGAAGAAATTACATTAATCACAGGAGGAAATAGACTTGATAAGCCGTTGCTTAAAAAAGTCGAGAAAAAATTGGAGAAACAGAAAGAGAAATCTGCAACGGCTCTGCTTTTTACGGAGATTTTAAACATTATCAGGCAAATTTTAGGAATACAAAAACTGTCTTCTGTTTGTTAAATAAGCAAAAGCTCAAATCGTTAAAAACGTTAAAACTCCCTAGGTATAAGTTCAGGTGATGTCAATTTTAAGAAACCTATATTGAAATTTATAAAAAAGCTCGCAAATTCTCTGACTGAATAGGTCCGTAAAAATAAATCTAAACTTTGTAAAAAAAAATTAAAATACAAATATTCTTACTCGAAACATTACTCGAAACATTACCTTACATCTTACTCGAAACATTCTCAAATTTTCAGAGGGCACACAGTGACATTGCCCTATATCGATTTTGAAAAAATCGATTGAAATTGTGTTTTTGAGTGATGACTTGTAGCAAAACTATAAAGTCACGTCACATAAAAAAAATTATTTTAAATAAATGCACTAAAAATATTCCTATAATAAAAATGTCATACTTACTATAAAAAATTCAAAACCTTGGTCATATTTACAACCAGTTTATTTATTTACAAAAAATACAAAAAGAACAGAAAAACTTTAAAAAAATGTTTTTGTATTCGGTATTAATATAACTCGAATTTTATACTCAAATTGACGTCAACCAAAATGAATGAAACTATTGTAAATTTATTTCATAATCTTCCTTCTTTGATGCATGACCAGCTATGTGTTTCGTAGAGTCGACATTTGCCAGTATAAAAAAATTATACACTCTCCATATATTTTCTTAAAGATCCAAACCAAATACCCAATGTCTTATCAATCATATCCTTATGCGACTTTTAAAAACAAGTAGACAGAACGTAGTAATTTCATTCCATAGGTGTATTTTGCAGAACTGCCTAGAAACTTGATACTTCATATTTATAGATTTTTGTAAATTGATCCAACAATTTATAAATGAGTATCAGGAAAGAGTATTCGTTCTTTTTGTAATGTTAAAAACGCACTTGAACCGGCGAGTTGATCATCTTCTAATGGCGAGGGAGTTTCGTCATACTAGAATAATAAATCATATAAAACCTGTTCAAACATGAAAACTTAAGGGCTGGTTATACTTGTATTTTCTCCACGCGATGAGTTTCAATCCTTCTACATAAGTTAATTATTAGCGGTTACAAGTTTAGACCAGGTTAAACTAGAACCCGGGTTGAGTTAGTTTCAACCAGAAAAACTTCACCCCCGTTATAATTTAGCATGAATTCAGTTTAATTTAGTCGTTCACCAAAGTTGATAAATAAATAAACAGCAAAATTATTTCCGTGTGTATTTTTTTTTATAACGACTTTTTTAAAGTCTAGCATGAATTTTACGTGTAACTCTAAAGTAAATTTCGTGTCTCGCAAACTTTTATTATGTTTAACACCGGGAATAATTATCCTAGGTTCAAAGTAACTTGTAACCTAATAACCATTTCACCCCGGGTGCAACTAAGCTCTTCCATTTAACTTTAAAAACTTGCTGTTTGGGAAAAAAATCATTAAAAAGTACCAATCGGAAGACTTGACGTAGTTAAAAATTGGAATACTTGGGCGTAGTTTAAAAATTATAGATTGGAAAATGAGGCATAGTTAAAAAACCTCCGTGGCTTATAATCGGAGGTTTACGGTATATACTTACAAGACCAGAATCAAGTTCGTCTCTTTTTGAATGTGCGAGAGTATCCCACACCAAATCATCGTCTTCAGTATAACTTTCATTGAAACGTGATTCTTTCATCGATACCCCTAACATTTCATTGTTGATGCGGTATTTACTCGTGGAGGGAGTTCCAGGTTTTGATGTAGATACATTGCCAGTGAAACGGTGCTGGAATAAACATATTGGATTTTATTATAATATATCTTGAAAGTTTAAAAATTAAAGTTTAGTTGTAAAATATTCATGTTTTATCAAGGAGGAATGGAAAAAAACCTTTAAGTTGATTTATCAAAGTTTACAAGTTGATTCTGAATTGAGCTGAATTGGGCTGAGCAAAACTAGGAGGAAACAAGAAAAATTGATCAATATATAATCATGAACTTCTTTAATTGAATCAACTTTTCAGCTATCTTTATGTTCTTACCATCGACTGTCTCGAAGGAGTGTATGCAACTTGTGATTGTCTTTCATCAAATTCAGCGACACTCGGAGCACGTGAAACTAACTTTGATTTTATTGGTAGAGGCTCCCGTTGACGTACATATACTGAACGGTTTCTACGGTAACCACGACAACAACAAAGCGCGATGATGATTATGATAATAAGAAGGACTAAAGCACATAGAGCTAAAAACCATAGCGTTGTATACCAATCATCACTTGTTTGTGCAGCTGCAAAAACAAAATCACAGTGATAATAATTTATGCAAATTATTCAGGGGAGGAATAACGTCAGAGCATTCAAAGCCTTGTACGGCGCTAAGAAGATATTTTTTTGTGAAAAAGACCAATTTAGAATGAAGAATTGACCCTAAATTAGTTGTGTTGATTGATATAATAAAACTTTAAAGCAACTTACTATGTTCGTAAAAGGAGTTAACCCTCATTCTTAACGAAATATCAATAAGTAGAGATACAGGGAAAAACAACAACATTACGACCTCACATAAACTATAAGACTGGATGAAAAATTTTCTTTCTAAAATCCCTTACTCTTAAAAGATACTTACTTAATTTTCGATAATTACACAGCCTATTTCAAAATATTTTGAATAATTCGGGTAAAAGATTTATCCACACTTTTCTAAAATTAGCAAAACAATATTACCTGTCGTCGGCAATACTGTTCCTACGGCAACAGTTACGTCTTGTGTAGATACAGACGTCAAAACGCTGTCAACTTTCGTAATTGCTTTCACTGAATACGTATAAGCTAAAACGAAACAAATTCCATAGATTATAATTTTATTTTTTACAAAAGTAAGCTATCATATAATTTTATAAAACGAGATATAAAAATTTTGGGAACAGACTTATTCTATTTAAAGGCTGTTCTCATTTCGTTTTTTGTATTTAAAAAAAATAAAAAAATTTGAAGAGTCTAAAGTCGATTCTAAACAATTTTCGTTAATATCTGCGATGGAAAAAAACCCGTTTAAATACGAGGACAGGCTTGTAGATGGGTAATAAAATTAAAAGCTTTCTAATTTTTGTTAACCTAGTTTAGGACATCCTTACCAAAAAAAAAAGCAGTACGGGAAAATGCCGTACCTTTCTTCGCTCTTCCTTTTTAATTTTTTTTGCGGTTTTAAAGAAGAAGGGACTAGACATTTCTACAAGGTTCGTCTACTTTACAAACCAGTTTTTATCCTTCGTAGATATTAATCTATTGAGATTAATTGAAAGAAGCCCTCCTTCGTAGATATTAAAGGTCTATTGAGATTAATTGAAAAAAACACTTGTTTTTATAAATAAATCTTACATCCAACTTCACGATTAGCTCTTTCTAACGTTAACATATCACCCGAATAAGCTTCTAGAAGATTCTCGTAGACAACAAAACCAACAAATTCACTTCGTAGATCAAAAGTATCCTTCCAATCCACTATGATGGTGTTTGGAGCTGATGACATAATATTCACTTTTAACTCGCCAACAACAATAGGTGCTGGAAAGTAGAAAGCATTACAAAAATTGTTAACCTAAAGTTTCTCCTAAAGTTTCTCCTAAAGATCGCAACATTTCTTTTGCAAGTAACCAAGGTATAGGGCTTATTAAGTTTAAAGCTAGTTAAAATTTTCTAATATTATTATTACCTCTGTCTTTCTTCAGTGGATTAATTTTTGTGGAGATACTTCCGGTATCTCTCCGAATTGTTGACGCAAAAAAAGGAGCTATTAATTGTACTTAAAAAATCCTAAATACTGAACCTTGGAAAATGTTGAAAAGGTTGAATTAATTCAGACCAACTTATAGTTGCCAACTTGATAGTTATGAACTTTAATAGCAATACGAATCTTATTTAGTAGAAACATTTTAGCATACCTTCAGCCAGCGTGCTAACAGTTATTGTAGGTGAAAATGTGGTTCCAGCCTCGTTTCGAACTTCAACGGAGATTATATAAAACGTATAAGGAGTAAGTTCCGTTATATTATATGACTTTGATAAACGGGAATCATATCGGCGAACGTAACTTTCGCATATAGGTTTAGATGATTGCGGACATTGATGAGTTAAAATGATTTCGTAACTAAAGAAAGAATAGAAAATAAACGACATTTCATTTTTTACGAGTGAAATCATAGCTGACAAATATCACCCCCGTGTGTTTGATGAAAAAAAGAAAATTAAACCTAGTAAAGCAGCTCAACTGCTTCTTTTTTTAGGCCTCTATTAAGATGGTTAGCTTTCATTTGGTAAACCTAATTACTAATTATTTTGGCGAAAACACTTGAAAACCATAAAAGAGAAAAAACAACCGATTTAACAACAACAACATTGAAAAATAAACAAAAACAAAAATAACAAAAAATAAGACACTTTTATGTTATTAACTTTTATTGACTTTTTGAATTCAGTTGGCAACAAAAAATAATCTTCGGAGTATATTAGTACGACACTCACGCCAGGTTGAAGCCTTTATTTGCCTCTAATATTAATGTAAAAAAATAAAATTAATGAAAAGATCTTTTGTTCAAATTTTGACCTTTTGACTCAATTTTAGGCGAATAAGAATTTATGTTAAAAATAGGGCTCTGTCACTTTTCTACATTGATGAATAGGATCTCTTCGGCTAAGCCGAATAACTTTTAAATTCTCTCATATTCAGAAAAACATGATTTTTGGTAACAAGAATATTGTATTATGAGTTATGACTCACTAACTTTGAGAAAAATATAAAAACATTTTAATGATAGCATCTTGAGACATTTTAAGAAATAGATTTTTTCGAATAATTGTGACGTTACTAAAAATATTAAATATTTACGATTTTATTCACTGCGAAGCTAGAATTTTAGAACTCACGAGGTAAATTCTATAATCGCTCCAAAGAGGGAATTTATGGCAGTTTTATATAAGGTTTAGAGCAAATGTTTGACTTACTTTCGAGTATCCCAGCTCATCCTCCGCATGGGAACTATTTTACCACTAAGAAACAACTAACTCTGGAAAAAAAAAAAAATATACCTTATAACAGTACCAAAGGTTTGCAAAGGTTCTTCCCACGATAACCCGATCATCCGCGACGTTCGGAAATCGATTACCGGTTGTTTAAATCCAATTGGTACTGTTCCTTTGGTTCGTATTGTTTTGAACGGACTAGAAGAACAACCAACGGAATTACATGCATATAAACGTGTTCGATATTCCGTGAATTCTTGTAATTTAAATACTGAACCGGTTAAAGCTGTTGTTGTTAGATTTGGTAAGGAACTATTTTGCGGGTCAAATATTTCCAATACATAATTTTTTATATTTCCATTCGCTTTAGTTGGTTCTCTAATTCTAAAACTAAACGATGCTGATAATATTTCGACCGGTTCAATAGGCAAAACACCTTGCGGTACAGCATTAGTGGTCGTGACCACAGACCATAAACTTGAAGTATTTCCTACGCTATTAAAAGCAAAGACTTTATACTGATACTGAGTGTTTGGTATAATTTCAGAACCCGAGTCTGTAAATGATTTATCAGGACCATTGTAAATAAGTTTAGGATCTAATTGCTTTATTTTACGATAAAGCTCATATTTTATGATGACACCATTAGGTTTTAGAGGCTCGTACCATCTTATACGTATGCTAGCCTCTTTCACTGAATCGATATCAAAATACGGGTTTAGCTGGTTTTCTGGTGCAGCCTCTAACGTTTGAATAGAACTTGCTTCACTAGTCGTACAGGCTAAGTTAGCACATGCTTTTATACGAAAGTCATATGAAGTAAACGGATTTAAATCTGTAACTGTATATTCACGATTTTTTCCAACATCGATTTCTTTATTGTTAAATAAAACCAGATAACGTGTGATAGTAGAGCCTACAGGTTCGTCCCAAGTGAGTTTAACATTTGCAGAGTCTAGTGCTTGTAGCAAAGGTTTCGACACATTCTTTGGAGCTCCGGAAGAACTCGTACTTCCGTAAGTTATGGAACTTTTCTTACTACCAGCGGAATTAAAAGCAGTGACTATATAACCATAGATAATACCTGCGGATACTTCTCTATCCAAATATCTGGTATCTGTTCCGTTATATACCACATTATCATCTCGAAGTAATGTATAGTATAAAATAACACCGTTCGGTTTGTTCGGAGATTTCCAACGAACTTCAATTGAATAAAGACTCAACGAGAATAATTCAGGTCGCTCTAACCCCTCTGGGATATCTTCGAGAGTAGTAACTTGCGCATTGCGACTAAACATACAATCGGTTGCAGTGCACGCAGCAACTTTCAGAGAGTATTTAGTATATGTTTCTAATCCTGTGACAGTATATTCAAAAGCTAAACCTTCAAATAGAGGATTTGTGCTTTCATCTAAGAATAATCGATATTTTTCAATAACACCGTTAACTTGGACTGGTGCTTTCCAAGTAGCCTTCACCTGAGATGAGTCAATAGCAATCAAAACAGGAGGAAGAATAGATTGTGGTGTAGAGGCTAATGTAACAACTAGCTTCGGTTCGCCTTTAGAACATCCGGCAGCCGTACAAGCAGAAACGTAATATTCATAAACTGAGCTAGGTTGTAATTTTTGAGATTTATCCATGTAACTTGTTAAAGAGGTACTATCTATACGTGTTTTATTCCTGTATATATCATAATATCTGACTATGCCAGTATCATTCGAAGGTGCTTGCCAATATATATGTACTACTGGCCCAGCGATTGCTACAAGAGTGATGGTTATAATTCCTTGTGGGGGAGCTTCGTCTGTTGTTATGGTAACCCAATCGCTTTCAACCGAACCGCGACTATTACTTGCTCTAACCTTATAGCGATAAATAGTAAAAGGTTGCAAACCGTCATCGATGTATATTAATACATCAGGTGTGGAGAATATTATATTCTCAGCTCTCTTTCTTCTTGTCTTTTGAACATTTTCTCTTATAAGTTCATAAAGAGATATTTGACCGTTTGGAAATAAGGGTGGTTTCCATTCTAACCTTGCAACTGATGAGTTACTGTATGTGACCACTGGTGGTAATAGACCTTTAGGTTTGATTTCACCGGATGTTAGGATTTGTTTTGGACCTTTAGTACATCCTGCTGTATTACACACAGCTAACTGAAACGTGTAGTTTGTAAAAGGTTCTAATCGACGGATCAAAGCCTTCCGCTCTTCGCCTGTAAAAAATAAATAAATAATAGGAATCAGATACCAACGCAAGTCAGGTCCTAACCTAAAAAACAGAGAGCAGGGCACGATCTTGCTAAAAAGGCCTTCTAATCTTTAAAATTAGTGTTTTGCATTAAATTTACAGATTTTTTTATTGTTTCCTGTCGGAATCCGAATAAATAAATAAATTATTTAAATTAGATACATTTTAAAAGACACAACTATGTTAAATAAATTACATGGTAGAACTACTATATAGAACTACACTAAATTACAACTTATTTGCCATGTCATGATAGCAGCAAAACACTTACAGTAGACTCTCGGTTTAACGAACCCCCGATATAACGAACATCTCGTTATAACGAACCGAAGTCCATTTCCCTTT
>JAYJMI010039668.1:0-12194 GCA_036873855.1 Sarsia tubulosa
ACTTGGCATGGAAGTTTAAAGTTTGATTAAAAACTAGCTTAAAAGCTTTAGTGACGTTTTTTGCAAGTTGTTTTGTGTAACATTTCCTTGATGCTACAATAAACCTAAAACCAATAGGATTATTGTGCATTTTAGGGATCTAATACATGATTGGAAGGGTTTTAAACTCATCAGGTACTTTTAAACCAAATTGCTACTTGTCGCAACATTGTCAAAAACAACTTCATCTTTAGAGAGGTTTGAGAGCTTTAGAATAAGTATCACTTGGAGCACCAATATGTCCAATCTCTCTCAAAATTTTAGATATGTAGAAGTTTTTACGAACAAAGGCAAATTTATTTGAAGCTTTATCAATGACTGTTATAACAAAAACTTTCTGTAGTTCTTGCAGACATAGCACTTTCTTGCACATTCCTTGACAGAACTTAAAATTTCTTTGTCACATTTTGTAAAGTTGATAGGCTTAGCTTCTCTAAAATCGGGTCCTTTGGAAAGTAAATTTCATAGTTTAGCATTTTTGACAATTTTTAGGTCACCGGTTATGATATGTTTGTGATTTGGATCACAGAACATAGATTTATTGCAATTACATGATGAAGCAGCTGTGGTAGAAAAAGAGACTTCATCATCAATATGGATTGAATTAACTGTTTCTTTATAGTTTAATAACTTATTTCTTATTGTTGGCAATAATTTATGTGTTACAATAGGGATGTTGTCTTCATTTTGAATATTTGCTGGCAAGGAGTTTATAATGTTATCTTGTCGTATAATTTTTGCTAAATTTATTTTTTCAAATCCTTTATTTACAAAGATAACAGAACATATATATTTTATATTTTTCGGAGGTGCTTTTGCTTTACCTAAAGGTTTGTATAATTTAGATTCGATAATATCCAGAACAAATAAGTACCATTGAAAATAAGTAGCATCATACTCAATATAATCAGGTTTTTCTTGAAATATGTAACCTATTTCTTTCAAGACCCGTTTCATACAATTGTCCAGTATTATTCGGATTAAATAAAATAAAACTTTGTTCGAAACATCTTTCAGGCCATTTTTGAGTTCGTTGATAAAATGGTTCGAAGAAATGTTGCCAAGATGTAAATTCCTATTTGCTCTGTTACTACCGTTTCTTTCACCTGTTCTAGGCAAAGTGTAACACTTAGGTTCACAGGTTCATCAATGGAAGAATTTTTTACACGTTGATTCAAACCCTATGGATATATCATAAATCTTCTCTTTTGAGGCGAAGTTCTCTTTTAACCTGGTCAATTGACCCATCCTCAGAATATCCTGACCCTACAAGTACTTCAATAATTTGAAAATTAAAAGTATTATTAGTGCAACATGTTTTATAATGTTCGATAACATGTTCACATCCTTCTTTTCCTGTCCTGTGTATATTCATCCTATGTATAGGTTTTACTGTTTCTCCAACATATTGATCTCCACAACCCTCGCATGTTACAAGATAAATTATGTTATTTGAATGACAATCTATGTTTGCATTAGCATTATTTATAATAAAATATTTTCTACTAGTTATGTTTGAGTCAAAATACTTGTTTAGAGATAGTTTAGGGCACGCTTTACATCTAGTATTTTTACACTTAGATATAGTGTAACCCTCGGCTATGTGATCACCATTGTCTAATGAATGAGTACGACCCCCTTGCATTGCATTTTTATTAGTGACACCAACAAGTTGTTGGTTTTCTCACAACCTCCTAGGGGGTAAGCCCTAGGGGGAGTCACTAGTTCTGTGGGCTGCACAGACCTAGCTTGCGATCTGTTTTTTGTCATTACGAAAAGTTTTGAATTGAAATATTTTTATTTTTTATAATATTGTAAATAGTTAAGGTTAAAATTTGTATATAAGTTAATAAAACTTGAGATACCTTTGGTATCAACTTTAAATAGTAAAAGAGGAAGGAAAGCTCTTCATACATTTACTAGATAAAAATATATAGTCTGATAAAGAATTAACTTTCTATTAAAATTATTTTAGAAAAATGTTTCCGAATGTTTAAGGTAACTTTACTTTTAGTTGAAACTAATTTTGAATCTTGTAATAAAATATTTAAAATATCATTCAATATAAGATTTATGAGAAAAGAACACAATTTAGCTATTCAAATACAATATTAAATAGCCATAAGCATGTTCAAGCTTACTGTTAGTTTTGAAATATCAATGTCTTTTATTATATCTATACGGTTCCAAAACGTGCATAGTTGTAGCTTTTGATCAATTGGTTTCTCACCTAAATAAAGTTTGTCGCAAACTCAATAATACAAATAAAATGTAACATAAAATCTTTTAACATTTCTTTAACAAATAAAATAGCAACTACAAAATATTAAATAATCTAAACGTTGATTAATCCTAACTTTGCAATATATGCTTTACATATATTGCATAGGCATTCATCTCATTTCCATATTTTAATTTTTATTTTAATAAGGAAAGGTTGAGTATTGTTCTAAGTTCATTAGGGACAGTATTCCAAATTTGGTTAGCCCTATAACATATTGATGTTAGACCATATCTACTTGTAGTAGGATTTTCACATTCAAAAACATTGGTTTGTCGTGTATTATGATGTTGCATTTTAAGGGAGAAAATATTTTCGTATTTTCAGGTGAATTTCTATGCATAGTTTTTGCAAACAAGACTGATGAGTAGTTATTTCTTTAGCTTCAATCAAAAGTTCATCAAATGATGAAAGTTAGTTTATCGCTGTAAGCGATGCGAAGCGATCTTTCTCGTAGATTGTTAATTTTATTGTTAGCCTTTCGGCTACAAAACATCCAAATTAAAAGACAATAGTTAAATTTTGATTTTATAAAAGAGTTAACTAATAACTTGCTACGATTAGTTGACATATAATTTGAAATTCTTGATAAGACGCTTAACTTTTGGTTAGCTTTCTTACACATATTTTTTAAATGAGTATCAAACTTTAGTTCATTGTCGATAGTTATTCCGAGAACCTTTTCCTCTTTAGTAATTTTTAAGGTAAAATGTTCAAAAGTTAGATCTTGCGGGTTATTTTGGCCTAGAATCATAAATGAACATTTATTTGGGTTCAATATCATGTAGTTCTTATGAACCAGTCTACCCAGAAATTAAAGTTCCTTTTTAAGTCATCTTCGACAATTTTGAATTTTCGTTGACAAGCGTACAGCGTGTTATTGTCAGCGTAATTGAATAGGTTTGAATTTTTAATACAAAAAAACATATCATTTATAAATATGTTAAAGAGAATATGTCCAAAAATGTATCCTTGAAGGACGCCGCAAAGAATTTCCATCCAGGAGCTATAACTTTCATTAATTTTAGTTCTTTGTTTATGAGAGGAAAGATAACTTTTTAATAGTTGAACTGAATCACTGTTAAAGTCATAAGCGTTAAGTTTGGCGAGCAATAGACTATGATTAATTATATCGAAGGCTTTTTGATAGGTCCATTATTATAGCACTTATAATGTTTTTTTGATTGAGATTATGTCTTCATGTTTCTAGCATATTTAAAAGTCCATATTGAGTGTTGTGATTTTTTTGGAAGCCGTTCAAAAGTTTTGAGAATTTAGTTTCCATAAATTCAGAAATTTGGCTATGAAGTATTCTTTCAAAGATTTTAGATAATTTAGGGAGATTACTGATTGGCCGGTAGTTTTTTTTATTAGAAGCGTCGGACTTTTTAATGATTGGTGTTATTTCAACTAGTTTTAAAGAGTCTGGAAATTTACATTCAATGATGCATTTGTTAATTAGACTTCTCAGCCTTGTATTAAAGATACTAGAACTGTCTTTCAATATAGCGAGACAGTGATATCTTGAAAAACAGTATATTTTTTGGTAGACAAGTTTGTTATTTCAATTAAGACTTCTTCGGGAGTAACTGTCTTAGAGATTTGAAGGTTAATTTTTCTTGAATGTTTTCGTTTATAACTCAGATACTCGGATGATGTTTATAGTGATTAAAAACATCTTCCAGATTGTCAATTTTACCTGCTAAGTCCTCTTTAAGATTTATTCCTTTTGTAATAATTACAAAATGATCATTCATTGCACTAGCTATGCCACGATCATTATTTAGAGTATCTCCGTTTTCTATTAAAGTAATCTTGCAGTAATTTTGAAAGTTGTTTGAGATCAATGGTTTAACCGTTTTCGAAAAGGATATATTATCACATACTTTTGATATGCTTAGGTTACCGTAAAAAGTTTTTTTAGTTTGGCGTAATTGTTATTATCTTTGCTGTTATTAAATTTATTTCTTAGTTCCTAGATATAAAAGAATCAAAATCAATGTTATCATTGTCAATATAGTAGTTGAGCTCCTTTTCAAAAGCTTCTTCATTAAATTTCTTGTAACACCTATAAAACTTGATTTTAGCAACAGATTTTGGGCTATGTTTTCTTAAAATAGAAATAGCAAGTTTATGAAAATCGGATATCCCGGTTTCTATGTTTGCTGACTTGAGAAAGGATTGTTTAGTATTAATTAAGGTTAAATCAAAGCATCACGGATTAGATATGTTTTTATAGTAAGTTTGTTCAGTGATGAGACTTTTAAGTCAAAATTACTGATTAAACTATCTAAATTTTCGTTTATGATAGTCGAATATGTTGAATATCAATCAGGGTTTGTGAATATAAACTGCAGCAAACAATAAAGATATTGCAAAAGGCAAGAGTACTAATGAAGGTACTTATTTATTGTTTTACTACCAACTTTTTCCAAAAACAAAACGAAAATAAAATGCTGGTTTTAGCCACATATACTTGTCACAGTTAATAAAATAATTTGTAATAGCCTGTGAACTATTAATTTTAAAATTGAAAAAATATAAAGCATTACACTAGATATCGAAGATAATAACTGTACCATTGAGAGTGTTTTTTTTAAGTGTTATTTTTTGTTGTGTTGTGACTGTGTGTTTTATTTTTACATGCACGTGGCTGTGTGACTATATGAGTTCAATCAAAATGTCATGAAGTATGATTAAACTAGCCATATGCAAGGCGATAAAAATAGGGAAGAAAAATGCGTTACTGGATATATATAAGCTCGGCGGTTTCGGACCCCCGGTTTCAATGAAGGGGTTCTATAAATTCAGCTTGGTTCGTTCGTTTGTTCGTTTGTCCGTTCGTCTAAAACACGTTTTTCTCAAGATATGCTTATTATTTGTTTCTAATTTTTTGCACGAAGTAAGGAGGCATAAATTAACAAACGTGACGGAGTCCAATTTTTATTTGAAAATTCTGTTTGTCCTGGAAACAGGGTCAAAAGGACAATTTTGGCCCAAAAAATACATTTTTCGAAATAACCGGTCATTACTTTTTTTTAATTTTTTCGCACAAAGTTACATAGTAATATTACAGTCAAAACTGGCATAGTTGCCATGTTAACGAAAATTCTTCTTTTTTGAAAAGAGGGATCAAAATTAGCCATAGTCCCCGATTTTTTGCACAACTATAGATTTGAGTAAGAACTAGTATTAAAGGAAATAATTACTGGAAAATTAAGGTCATTTGCTGCATTATAAATGGCCAAAAATGAAATGAAGTCTCAAGATCAGATGAATCCTTTTTTTTATATTCAACACAAAGAGTAATATACCGGCATAGTTGCCATTTAACTAAAAGCTCTTGTTTTTCTAAAACGGATCAAAAGGTATTAATTTTGCGTAAATTGTTTACATAAATTACCTACTCCATGTAATATCTGTATTTCTTGTCTTAATATCATATAACTTGGCATGACTAACAAAAAAATATTGATTTTGAATGAAAACTGCTGTTTAGTTTGTTTATGTTTGTATTTTAATTTTTATATTTCCTTTGATTAAATTAGAGTCTTCATGAAACTTTTTGTAGCACTTTATTATGTATTTTACTACGTTTCTGTATTTACTAGCCGAATAAAGAATTGATCAGAGTAATAAAAAAATGCGGGGTGTCCAGTATTTAGTGTTTAGTAAGATATATTCGCTACTGTTATGGAAAATAAAACTTCTTTTCAATTTAACACAACATTATTTTTCTAGTCTTTCGTTAATCAGTCAGTTTTCCAGGTTTTTCACTAAAGTTTATATTTATTATCAGTTTTATTCTATAGTTTTCTTTTATTGTTTCTCTTACAGGTCCTTCGTCACCAGTTTCTTACTTTTTCCAAGTCTCTTTTTTTTTCCACACACATTTGTATAGAATGTATTCGGTAACATTCGAACACTAGTCAGAAAAATATATTTGGTAAAATAATGTTTGAAAAAAATATATTTGAATAAAAATACTTGACAAAATATTTGGAGAAAAAGACTTGACAGCTAACTCTCCATTTCTTGAGGGCTCGGATATTTAGAGAGTTACGGTTGATAGCTAACTCTTTATTTCTTGAAATCTCAGAATTTTGGTGAGTTACGATAAAAACTTTCGCAAAAATAGGTTTCTATGAAAACTAGAAAATTATCAATCCATGACGTCATAAAGAACTAACGTAACTCCATTTATCCTGATTCTCCATTTAGCCGTCTTGTGCTAAGAGCAATCAATTATCTTTTACAATTTTTAAAGGCAAACTTTCTATAAAAATTGAAATACTCGCAAGACATAATATAAGAAAGTTTTTGTGATTTTAGTTCCATATACGATACAAAGGAGCTCACATTTTTTGTTTCACAAAGTAGATGAACCATATCATTAGAGTGATAAAGTAGATCAACCATTTCTTAAAGACTTACTTGTAAGTATCAAAGATCTCAATATAACTTCTTCAAATTCATTGGGCGGATCATCTTTTTGGTCGTCAAAAATGCTAAACTAAAAAAAATATATAATTACAAGTTTTGAATATGCATGCAAAGACAAATTCTTTGTTTGTTATTAATTTCGAAAAACCTTTACAAAGACTCTTTAAAACTCGTTCCCAGTGCCTTTTACCTCGATATTTTTTCTGGTCGGTGAATAAGGCACTGGTGGAGGCCTCTGCTGAGATGCTGAAATTAGCAAAATGTCACAGTATGTATTTCGGATTTCCAGTAATATATTGCCAAAGACAGCTTATCTGACTACGCTCCTTCGTCTTTCAGTTCTATTTATATAATAAACCTCGAAAAATACGAAAAATACTCTGGGTCGGAGAGTTTTTCCCACTATCTTCCGCGTGCGTAGTCTTCAGAATATTTATATTTTTCAACACGTTTATTTGAAAATCAAACTTTAAAAAAAGTTGAGCATTTTTTTGAATTTTCTGCAATTTTTTTGATAAAGTAGTAGGAAAGATACAACAGACAAGAAGCGATGAAAAACAATTTCAAGTGTCAATTTATCTGTATCATCAATATTTATGAGTTACCTGGTTAAGAAAAATGAAAAAAAAAGCTTTCAAAATTACAGAAAAATTTTCACGGATTTAAACACGTATAAATGTATATAGGTATAGCAAGCCTAACATAGAGCCGATACATTGAGACAACTAACTGGATGATTTTATAGTATCAAAGATGCTGATTTTATATATATTCAATCTACCAGGAGACAATTGGTGGATTGTGGAAAAATAGGTGATTATAAAAAAAAACTGTGTGTGAAATACTGTAGTAAATATCTAGATAACTGTTACCGTTAATATATCAATTCTGCAAGTACAACTGTAACGTAAACAGCATTTAAGATTCGGTGCACATGGCTTTATTCGAACAATTGGACAATGCTTTCTTTTACAAGTATAAATCTATAGTGTTAATAAAAAGCTGAATAATCCACAATGACGCACATAAAATTCATATTTCAAAATCTACAAAATATTTCGAATGCTACGTATGCACTGGTTTTTGTTTTGTTTTTAAAAAGTTTTGATGAAAAGTTCCTCTGCGAAGAGTTATGGGAGTGTTTTTGTTTTTTCTGTGCTTCGAGGAATGCGCCTTTTGCAGATCTCTAAAATTAATAAACATCAAAAGAGTTTCATCGCATAACCTTTTTTACAGGCGAGAATAGTGGGAAAAGCTTGAATCTTCGATTTATTACCGATGTTATGATATTTGCATATTTTTTTAGTTGAATATGTAAAATATTATAAATACTTAACTTTTATAATATGGTCTTTTACTCCTACGAAAGTTTTTTATCTCCTTTTATCTGCGATGGAGTGCATTTTTTCCAGAGATTCACAAAAGGTGTATTACATGCTTTTGCAAATGTTTACATATGCTACTGTATATATTCTGAAATGTCATCATTTAGAAAATATACTCAAAAATCATTATTCGGTTTTCATTTTACAACAAAATAAAAATGTTTGTTTATTTTTTCTGTTTATTAAAATCCTAAACGTTTCCTAATCAAAACTTTAAAAGAAAAGTAAGATTCTATAGAACTGTACTATTAAGCCATTAGCTGAGTAACTTTTTTCTTTCGTTTCGCATTATTTTTTATGTCTAAAATCTTTTTATATATTATTATAGGGTATAATTTAATGATTAAACAAAACATTGACCCCACCTTAGAAACTTGCACAATAACAGGAAATTGGGCAAAAACTCTTTTAATGGCGTCACAATAGAATTTTTTTTAAAAAAATATAATTTTTAAAATCTGATAACACCAGTTGAAAGAGCGTGACATTTTACATATAAGAAATATTCATTTCAATTTATCTTAATAAATATTTTGGAAAATAGAGCCATTTAAAAGTATTTAAAATGCTGACTCAGCAAATTTTCTAAAACTTTCGATATATTGCTACTAATGATATAAAAAAATCTACAAATATTAACAGTAGTAATAAGAAACCTTTGATCAAATTCTCAATGTCGTAACTGAGGTAAAAACTGCTGACTTGGCAAAAACACTAACAATTATTTTACTGGAATCAAAGACTGTAATTCCGCTTGGTTTGTCTGTTAAGAAAGGCAATTATTCTCGACTTTAAGAAAGCTTTTGACTCTGTACACAGAGGAAAGATGATGAAGATACTCAATAAGGCATACAATATACCACAAAAATTGCTTAGCGCCATCAATTTACTACACAAAAACACAAAAGCAAGGATTATCACACCAGATGGAGAAACAGAATATTGTGAGATCTTGGCAGGCGTACTGCAAGGTGACACTCTCCTATTAACACCCACCGTATCTATTCGCCATTGTGTTGGATTACATCATGCGAAAAACCTACGAAGGTAGAGCGGAAGAACTAGGGTTTCAACTACATAGAAGAAGAAGTCGACGGAATCCAGCTATCACTATTACTGACTTAGACTTTGCTGACAATCTAGCAATAAATACAGAGGAAACTTATCAAGCACAGGAGGTACTAAATCGTTTAGAACACAAAGCGGAAGGAGTCGGGCTGTATTGCAACGTAAAAAAGACAGATCTGCAGATTTTCCATCAAAACATACCGGTAGAGATCAAAGTGAAGGATGAAAAGGCTTTGAATATAGTGGAGAACTTGAAATGCCTGGGGGCATGAACAGAAAGCACAGAAAAAGATTTTGCAGTAAGAAAAGTACTAGCATGGAGTGCCTGCCACAAGTTGAGAAAGGTGTGGAGTTCTAAACTATCAAGGAAAATAAAAGTGAGACTCTTTCTCACAACAATGGAGTCGGTTTTGTTGTATGGGTCAGAAACTTGGACACTCACAAAGAAGATTACTAAGCAATTCGATGGGTGTTATACCAGAATGCTAAGAATAGCACTGAATATATCGTGGCAGAGACATCTCACAAACGAACAACTGTGCAGAGACCTGCCAAAGATAGGATGGGAAGACATTGAATATAGTGGAGAATTATAAATACCTGGGGGCATGGACATAGAGCACAGAAAAATATTTCGCAGTAAGAAAAGCACTAGCATGGTGTGCCTGCCACACGTTGAGAAAGGTGTGATGCTCTAAACTATCAAGGAAAATAAAAGTGAGACTCTTTTCACAACAGTAGAGTCGGTTTTGTTGTATGGGTCAGAAACTTGGACAATCACAAAGAAGATTTCTAAGCAACTCGATGGGTGTTATACCAGAATGCTAAGAATGACACTGAATATATCGTGGCAGAGTCATCACACAAACGAACAACTGTACAGAGAGCTACAAAAAATATCAAAGGTCCAACAAAGAAGAATGCGACTTGCTGGTCATTGCATACGTCATCCTGAAGAAATGGCTACTAAACTGGTACTTTTGCAACCAACAGAAGGAAGGAAGGAAGAGGCAGAAGAAAAGTCACTTATATAGAAAACTTGCTGCAGGATACTGGAATGGGAAACTTAAAGGAGCTCAGAACAATCATCAATGATAGAGAAGAATGGGCAAAGCGTGTGAATGATGTGGGGCGTCCTGACGGACGGTCTAAGTAAGTAAGTAAGTAAGTGGTCTGTTAAAAAAAAGTGTGTTGTCATCTTTTTAAATCATTATTGTGTAATTTACAGGCCAGAATATAGTTTCTTCCACATGTTTTAACCTAAACCTAAAAATCATCAACTTTTAAACTCATTTTTGGCAGAAATGAAGTAGATCATTAAGAAGATCTTTAAAAACTATATAGAAGAAATTTAAACGAGTAAAGCAATTTTCTGTACAGAATTAGACGAAAAAAGAGTCAAACATTGCAATTTTTGACGAAAATGAACCAAGTTATGTACAATCACTCCTCTTGACCTGGCTTTTCTCAAATTCAGTACAGAAAATCGCTATACTCGTTTAAATGTTTTATGAACCCTTCCGATGTGACATTCTTAATAAAACCTTAAAAAATCTCTTTCGTAAATGTTGGACCTAATCTTGCTTCTAGGATTTCTCATACAGACAAAAAATTGAAAAATATTTTGAAACTTTCAACGATACCATGGAATTTGGTTATCTAACGGAAGATGAGTTTAGAGAAGGTTTCAAAAAATCTAATTCTATAGACGAACTTTTTATATGTGTCAACATAGAACTTCAACAAGTCAACGAATAGTTCAAATCAAATAAACTTCATACAAATGTTAAAAAAACGAAATACTCACTTTTCCACTCATCTCAACTAAAGAGAAAAGTTCCTAATGAAATCTTTAAGCTTATTATTGAAAAAATTAAATTTTACAAGAAGAAATTACAAAATTTTAAGGAGTACTTATAGACTCAAATATTTCATGGAAAAATCATATCAACGCAGTTAATAATAAAATATCTAAAAGCATAGGGTTACTTTACAACGCTCGAACTTTCATAGAAAGACACAACATGCAACAACTTTACTTTTCTTTTATTCACAGATCTTTTAATTATGCAAATATTGCACAGGGGATTACATTTGAAACAAAACTTGAACCTCTTCACCGTAGACAAAAACATGCTGCACCACTAATACACTTTAAAGACAATAAAATACCAGATACTCATGCTTACCTGCATGCTCATCCTCTTCTTAAAGATATGAAAGCATTGAACATATTTCAACTGAATATTTATCAAAACACCTTATTGGTGTTCAGGTACAAGTACAAATTCAACTATCTACCAAATCTTTTGATGAATGATTATTTTAAACGTAAGATAAACAAATATGAAACAACAAACACAGGTGATTTTACTATACCTTTTAGGTCAACCAAACGTAGCGAGTTTTGTATATCTTACCGCACCCCTTTTTGTTTAAACAAATTGTTAGTAATTACAATGATTCGTTAGTATCTATAGAAAACTTTAACTAAATTAAACCAAAACTCAAGAATATTTTATTAGAAATAAATTTTTTTGATGAATTCTCTTAAGATGAATGATTAATTTACATATTTAGTCCAAATCCAATACGTGATATGAAAAATTCTCTTTTTGTTAGGTTCTCGGTGAAAAAACTCCACCAGTCTTTTGCGAGTAACATTTTATATTTGATAATTTATAATACGACTTATGTTAAATATTTAGTAACTGTAAATTTGCTCAATATATAATTTTTCAATATATAGTTTTTAAAGAGCTTTTCAATGATTTAGTTTATTTTTGCTAAAATTGAGTTTGAAATTTGATGACTTTTAGGTTTAGGTTAAAACATGTTTAGAAAAAAATTCATTCTTGTCTGTAAATTACACAATAATGATATAGAAAATTTGCAACATATTTTTTTTGCTAATTTATATTATTGGCTATCAGAATCTGCAAAAATATTGCTTTTAACAGACCAACCAAGCAGAATTA
>JAYJMI010040001.1:0-22784 GCA_036873855.1 Sarsia tubulosa
AGGTAAATAACCCAGCATTTTATAGAAAACAAAATTTTGATGTAACCCACAAAATTGTCACTTTTACAAAGCAAAATGTTGTGTTGACTAAAAATGTCACAAAATGGCCTGTAATTTTTGAACAGGATCAAAACTTGATATAAACTACAAATTTTCATATTCAAAATTTAAAATGGCAGATTTTTGAGAAATACGCTTTTCAAAATAAAAAATAATGCCGATAATCTGGTCCTGAAAATGCGTGGGCGCATAGTTTGCGGAATTCGTTTTTGCAAACAAGCACCAAATTCGCGAAAAAAATTCCGCGAATATATATTTCCGCAAAAATTGACACTTGCAATTGTATTCGCATTATTCACCTTTCATCATCTACGCTCAGTTTTCCATGATACTTTTTTGAGACAGTGAACAGGTGTATTGTTTTTAAAGCTGTTAAAAACGGCAAAAGTTAATATTACGATTCTTTAAAAAATTTACCGTTACTCAAATGATCAAGAAAAGTATTTTTCTGATTATTATTATTTAAAATTCTTCTTTGATAGTCCACAAATCACCACAAGGGGTTGCATTTGATGTTTTAATCAAGCCAACATCAAAAAACGAAAAAGTTATTACTGTCTACTCTCCATCGCCAAGTTCGAACAGAGATCCCATTGAGAAAGTAAATTCTGCTTATGAACGAAAAAAGGTATGAAATCGATTCTGTGTTGCAAAGTCTGAAATTGTAATTTTTGCTAAGTAAAATCATAGTAATTTTAACCTTAGCTGCAAAATGGTAGCCTACGAATATAGACCAACGTGAAGCTTGGTCTATGCCTTTTCGCAGGAAAAAAGCTGTCAGACCGCGGCGATAAAACTATAAATATGAGACTGGGAACAAGTATCGTTTTCCCAGAGTTTTTGTTTTGATAAGAAGAAAGGCCGTATATAAACTCTAGCGCGTATGTCAGAAATTGCCTGAACTCCTACGATTCGTTAGAATAGCTTTTCTCGCGAATGTGAATAGATTCTACAAAAACATTTTTTTTTGAAAAGAGTATATGTGTTCGTAGGCTACAAAATGTTTGCTTCTGTTTTTTGTAGCTCATGAGCTAGAATTTGAAAAAAAAACTCTTCGGTTTAAGATTGATATAGAAAACAAAATAAAACAAAATTTCAATATTTAATATAAATATGGAATTCCATAATTAAATCTGACTAAGTTTTTAAATAGACTGGGTGTCATGCAAATATATATTTTTGAGTAGGACTGACAACAACCAACACTTTTTGGTAGCTTAATTTTGTGTTTTGTTCGATACTGTGCAAAGCTTAGCATACCCTTCGTTTCATGTCTCATTCCATTAAACGTTTTATATTGTAACTTATATACTAACTTTATATACTTTTCTTTACAGAACATCGACGAAGAGACATCATTAAAACAAAAGCAAAGAGGTGAAAAAATCAAAAATGCAAGACGTCAAATTTCTAAAACTATGGAAATTCAGCAACAACAGGTTTTGGAAAAGGTTCAGAAGAAAACGCTGACCGTCGAAGAATTAATGGCACAACAAAAGAAAGATTTGGAAGATAAGAGAATAGCTCGAGAATTAAGGTAACATTAAAATGCTTTTTGCTAAAAGTTTATATTTTTTTCCTATTGTCATATATTACCATGTCCTATATAATAGTTCTTAGACATAATCCCGAAGATAAAATGCACAATTTAATTTAATGAGTTAATTTAAAATTATTTATAAAATCGGTGCTGAATTTGATTATCCATCTGTAAACTTCGATCTGTAGTGTCGTTTTCTTAACACGTGCGTGTGGTATGGACTTGATGTGATCGCATTGCTCTTTTCAAAGAAAACTTTACTGACTTTAAACTGGACTTACCTTTTCAGTTGATTAATTTTCACGGATTTCGGCGTTTCCGTAAAAATTGGTCGAGGAGAAATACGGATTTTCGTCCTTTACCTGCAAATCAGTCTAATTAACAGTAAAAAAACAGCAGTTCATCTGCTAAAATTTGGCGTCCGCAAATATTAGTCAACGCAAAAACTTCTCCAATAGCATCAAAATTCAGCATCTAAATTTTAACGAATAGCGGTCCAATCCTTTACTCTTGCTATATTTTTGATCTTTTCAGAGCACAAGAAGCTAAGAAAGTCCATGAAGAACTCTTAGAGAGTAAGAAGAGACAAGCAGAGCTGAAGTTGGAACAACAAAAGCTAGTGGAAGCCAATCGCGAAGCTAGCATTAATGCGAAGGTTGAAAAGGCCAAGGCAGATTTAATTAAAGTAGGTCCATTTTATTACATTATTTAGCATTTAGCATTATTTAGCATTTAGCATTTATTTGCGATTTTTATAAAAAATATACACTTTTAGATTGTTAAAAGTTTATTTCATTTCTATAAGTTGCCAATAGTATTCAAGTTCTTCAAAATATGTATATAAAATAATCACTGCCTTCCCCCCTTTTCTTCGTGCAGAAATCTGGTGAAGTTGGATTCGAGCTGCCGGTTGTGACTCGCTTTGTACTAGCTTGTAATGACATAAGTCATTCACATATATTTACTTCGACAATTTGTAAGCATCAAAATTACTCTTGCAATATTCTAAACCGTAAGTGAAAGTTCCGTGATTACGTAATAGTGAAAAAAAGAAAATCAAACAAAGATTCTTCGTTCTTTAAAAAAAACTCTTCGAAATAGCAACATACACTTTAGTATGATGATTCTACTAAAAACCATCAACAAACAATTTTTAATTTGGTTTTATTAAAACAGTAGGAGTCAGTTCTGATGATTACAAATTGATAAAATAATACTCTCTTCAAGTCAGTATAGACTGGGTAGCACAGTCGGTTAGAGCGCCGTTTATCTGTAACGGAGGTCGTGGGTTCGAATCCCACTTCGGCCGGAATTTCTGCATATCTCTCCATTTAGAATATAACTTAAAAAATGTCTTGCTATTATCGATGAAGTTGTGCCACTCTCCTCCACAGAGGTCATATATAGATGTTTGAAAGGCAAACATTTTTTTTCCGAAAAGTTCAACTTTTATATAAAAGCGTCTCTGCGAAGGAGAGTGATGGAGGATGCGCAAAAGAAACATTTGTATATTAACTTGTTGTTTTACTAGAGTGAAGTCGTTCGTGCTGAACAACAAAAGAAAATCGAAGAACTGGACGAGAGGGTAAAACAAAACCTAAGCGAGGCTGAAGAGAAACGTCTAGCTAAATTGAATGAAATTAAAGAGAAAAATGCAAAGCATGTTCTGGAAGCAAAGCGAAGAGCTGGAGAGAAGAAGAATTTAAGCAAATCAATTGAAAGTAACTAGATTAAAAAGAAAAAAATATTGGAAATACATTTTAATTAATATTTTTTTTATATAGAAACCACGTTCTATTGGTTAGCACTTTACAAAGCGCCCATCAGTACAATCCTAAGCTCGTGGTTTTCACATACAATTTTTATTTTAAGTGCTTCAGTTTTAGTTAATTTATTAAAGAAAGACTGATTCATATATACCTTTTAAGTTCTATGCTTAAGTTCATTGACTCTAATTCATATCTTTCTGTATACAACCACCCACAAAATACTTATTATTTGAAACCATAAAAGTAACGTGTATATGAACCAGCCTTTAGTCACTTGATAGTTAGTATAAAATATAGTTTTATATATAACATTATCAATTCCAAACAATACTTTGCGTCGTATATAATTTGTATATATTGTGATACATAGAAAATACATAAAAAATGATGAAATTGTTCGGATTGTTTTTAAATTTTAAAACATTTTTAACGAAACATTTTTTTTAATGTGAACAAAATTTGCTTTCCCAAGATATAACACCACAACAATGTTTAACTTAAATGGCCGTATAGACGATAGATTTTTCTTAAATTTTCCTTAAATGTTCTATTTTTAGAAAAACATTTAATCTTAAAATTCAATTATTAAATTATAAAATTTAGACCAAAAAGTTAAAGTTTTAAGCTTAAATGTTTATAAAAATCTCAATAAAATTTTTGAAAACCCTTTAGTTTGATTTTTGAAAATGTTTTGGCATTAATGTTTCAGTCAATGATTTTTCATTTAACTCGATTCAAACAATAGCATCGTCCGCTATATTGTTAAATTGATATTTTGTTCTATACAAAATATTGCGAGCAAAATTCTCACATATTCGGTTTTGTCTCCTCTGTTTTTCAACGAAAATTACCAGTACTTATTTCTTCATGATCTTAAAGTTTTATACCATGTAAATTTACGTATTCCGTTCTATCAGTTTTTAATATCTAAGTACGATTTTCGTACTTTTTCGGATTCATTGAAATCCATAAAATCACTCCAAACAATAATCACGTCATGTTTTGGAATAATACCGTAATAAACATTTTTGATTTCGGTTTCATTTAAGCTTCGTTTCCATACGTTCAAATTAGCAATATAGCCAACAAAAGCCTGTGAAGTATCTGTTTTAACGCAAGAACCTACATTGTTTTCGTCTAAATCTGCCCCAAGAACTACTAACTGTGAAATGCTTCTTTGTGTTTCACGAACAATTTTTTGCTGAAATTTCCCGTCAATAAACAAACTATAACCATCTTTTTGCCTTAAAACACACAAATGGTAATCAACGTTACTTTTAATACCATAATCAAAAGAGAACCTCTCTTTCAGGGTAACAATCATTACTGCGC
This sequence comes from Sarsia tubulosa, assembly GCA_036873855.1. Taxonomy (NCBI): domain Eukaryota; kingdom Metazoa; phylum Cnidaria; class Hydrozoa; order Anthoathecata; family Corynidae; genus Sarsia; species Sarsia tubulosa. The sequence continues at coordinate 4,702 of JAYJMI010040001.1, forward strand.
CATCGTAAATACGGATGGCAAAGACATTACACCCATCCCTGCCACCTGATAATAACAACAGGGCGTGTGTTTGTTTATCGTAATTGATTCTAAACCACGTGCAAGCTGTGATATCACTTGTGTTGATAGAAATGTTATAAATATTTTGCTCCATACTTACACTAGGGAAGTATATACTTGGGATAATATTGCAATTACTAATTCTTTCACTGGCATATTCAATGTTGTTGTTTTTCCCTAAGGAAGGTTTATTTTTTCTTTGGTAATGATTCCAATTGCTTTCAACAAACATGTTAGTTTCTGATTTGATATTTTTGCTGAGTTGACAGTTTTGTTGTAATTGGCTGTAGTTAATAGACATGCATGATACGTAAAGTAGGCATTTTAAAACACAACTTCGGAAAAGAATATCTGTGAACACAGCGATGATTGGTGTAATTCTTGAAGACTGGGTTACTTCTGAAAACTCGATTATTGAATCAACCTCTTTTTCATGTATCGCTGATAATGTACTTATTTGTAAAAGTTTTAATAAAATCAAAAAAAATGTTATTAAAAAAATTCTCGTTGCTAATTTCATTTTTATTTTAGTGACTACGTTACTTACTTTTTACTATTTTCTTTTACGTGTTAGTGAAAAACAACCCTATGTATTCTATGTATTCATTAGTAAATGTAAGATTCAGCTTGCGGTTATGGTCGAAAATGTTTTATCTGCTTTGAAAATATATAAAAAACCAATTCTAAATATCATATTTTATTCATTCTTCGTATTATTATATATTTTTTCCTTCTATTAGCATGGAACTACTGTTAATGGTTCAATGCTATTAATAATATAAGTTCAATAATTCACTAGATTTTGGTTTGTACTTGATGGACCACCGTGCGTCACATATTTTAACGTTGTTTCTGTATAAAATTCCCTTAAATTAAGAATTTATACAGTGTCAAAAAGCAAATTCGCGAGCAATAAAGAAAAATTTTATCGTTGAAAGAAGGAGACAATTTCGCGGCGAATAAGCTTTATCGGGCTGCAGTTATACTAAAATTTGCGAGGATAAAATTTCGCTCTTCGCCAAATGATCCTACGTTTAATTAAGTATAAAAAGTAGGTTTTCTTTAAAGGTACTTAAAGGTACAACTTCAAGTGATTTCGGCCATAAAGTTAACCCCTATTCAAACTTTTAGAAATGAAAGATTACCATTCCTAAGTATCCTGTGAAAATTTGAACAACTTTCTATGTGTAGTTTCTGAGATATTTGTATTTAAAAATGAGTTAAACAATAGGATTCAAGAAGCAACTGAGCTTTTGCGCAAAGTTTGGAATTACTGTGCTTGTGATCCGCTAAATACCAGGAAGTGAAATTTACCAGTTTGGTTTACTTCTACTACGTTTACTTCTTTACTTACTTACCAACTCTTTTAGAATACTAAATTTCAATATAGGTTTCACAAAAATGATCTTGCTTGAAGTTGTACCTTTAAGCACGTAATTTCTAAAAGATAATTTTATTGGCTAAATCAAAATATATATTAAATAATATATAAGCATCTGGCAAAAAATCAGCTAATTTTTTTATGTGCAGTTCCAAAAAAATGACTAGTGTCGCCTACACATATTATTGCGCAGGAAACCCGATTTCCATAGTCGCTGTGGGTTCATTTTTTAGCTTTAGAACAAGATTCCTACTTTTCTTGATACTTTTACTTTCTAGTAGATAAGTTATAAATGAAGAATTAGAACTAAGGCGAGAAAACAAACAAACATATGAATAGTTACGTTTGTTGTTTCTTCTTTTATAATATCATTTATAATTTATTATTGCTCCATACCTTCGTGGTGGTATACGTGTCACTTAGCTAGGTATATTTTTTTGTATATTTTTTTCAGTAAAAACGATCAAGTTTTTTTTGTTTTCCATTTCGTTGAACTTTCTGAAGTATTGATGGTGTAGGATCTTTGTCTATTATTTTGGTATTTGTCAATTATTCTTTATTCTTTTATCTACATTTTCTTTTATTACTCTTACGAATCCAGAACCTTTTATCATATGGATAGATCAAAACATTTTAATCAGATTGAATATCTTTTATGGCTTTGCACTAGTCCTGATGTTTCTGTTATTTTTTCAACTATTTTAAAAATCTTCTTGTGTGACCAACAGTTAGTTTCTTCAGTAAAAGTTTTTCACACCAAAGCTTTTCTTGATTCTTCGGGCTATGTATCTTAAAATAGTGCATACCCATGTCAAATCATATCTATCTAAATCTTATAAAAAAAAATCGTTGTGATTGGCCAAAGATATTTTACTGGAAGTTCATCTAAAAACCGCCTTGGGAAATAAGACTTTCTTTTCAATAATTTTCCTTTCTTTAAGAGAACTGCTTATTGTATTTAAAAGCTATTCCTAAGCTATTTAAAAGTAAAACCTTTTAATAACTTATTCAAGGATGAAAAATTGTAACGCTATTCAATGTAGAGCAAATAGTTTCTAGTGATATCTAACTCTAAACATATTAGGTGCAAGAGTTTGTATTGTATTTGATCCAACCTAGATTTAGTCAAGTGTGGTATAAACAAATAGCCTTGAAAGTACACTAAAATGTATATCATTTAGTGTAGTGGACTAGTTGGTTTTGACCCGGACAAACATGCCATTTTTAATTTGCCATTGAAAAAAACGTGAAATCGATACCATTTTTGAACAAAACAGACAAAACTTCTCTTCTGCTAAATATATAAATGAAATGCTTTCAAATCATGTTTACCAATAATTTTTTTTGCCACTTTCCATGAAAACGATGACATCATCATATTGGGTGTGGTCAATTTGATTTGATTGACAATTTTGTAACATAGTCATTACTACCTACTATCTGGCAAAGTTTTATGACCATGTAACTATATTTAAAAAGTTATGGGGGTATGGTATTTTTGCCCTCCAGATAAAATGTGTTTCACAAAGACATAAGATACAATAGGGTTAAGGTGATTAGGTTATTTCTAAGGTGCTTTCCCAAAAAAAATTATATCAAAATTAAACATAAATTCTTCATATGCTTGAACTGTCTGTCTTAAAGACACTTTATCTTCTAAAGATCATACAAGGTGCAACCTTACAAACATTATGAAGATAGATAACATCCCCTGAAAATAAATCGTGTTAGCTTTTTATTTTATTTTATCAGTATTAGAATTAACAAAAAGATAAATTTAAAACTTTTTTTATTTATGATTTAGATAATCTTAATCTGAGAGAAAAAAACAGCTGGAATCCTTTCAACGAGTCTCCACTAATAAACGCAATATAACCTAAAGTCTATCCATCAAAATCATTTTTTTGCGTAGATGCCATCTATATAATAATCAATCACGTCTGTGCAGCTAGGGAATGGTAAATAAACTTAATCTCTGTTTTTTTGTTGCCTGAAGAATAATATTCGGCGCGAGAAAAAAAATGAAAAAGAGTTCAACACTATAGAATAAATTTAGGCAATATCAAGAGAAAAGAATCAAAGGGCAACACCAACCTCGTTTGCAGAATGATTTTTCGCAAGAGAGGTACAAATACTGAGCGATCTTCTCTTAGCAAAATTTTACTCTGGGAACGAGGTTGAGTCAACACCCAAAAAGTTTATCGATTATTTAGAGGATATGATGGTTAACAAAATTTTACACCGTAGCAACCTCGTTCCCAGAATAAATATTCGCTAAGAGAAGATCGCTCAGTATTTAATTTATTCGCCTTCTTCTCTTGCGAAAAATAATTCTGGGAACGGGGTTGACACCGTAGATGATATTTCTAAATTACCTACTTAAAAAGTTTATGTTCTAAATTGAGAATGCATTTGGAGAAGAAATTATCTCATATAACACACCTCTTTAGCGTAAGGATTTACGCATTTTAAACTTTTTTTAGTATTGTTTTTTATAAAAAATGAATTACATATTCGGATTCCTCGTCAAATTTTAAGCTTACATGCAAAATTTTATTAATTGTGGAAAACTGGAAAAAAAGTTATAGCAATATAAAATCTGAGTTTTTTAAACAATTTTTGTGAACTACTCTAGGGGGGTAAAAAAAGTTTTTACGGTTAAATCCTATGTAAATTTAGTGAATTGCGATGTCTGTAACTTTTGTTCTGATTATCAAAATGCAATGAATTTTTGGGGTTAGCCTTATTTTTTGACGAGTATCTTCGAATATCTTATTCATTTTTTCTGAAATTCAAATTTGAAAATCAATAATTGCAGATGCTTACGCTAAAGAGGTGTATCAACCCCCTTAGAAGAGTTGTATTTAACATTCATGGTTATTATATATAATGGGTTTCGGAATAAATCTGATACACATTTTTTTTCACTTTAGACTAATTATTTTATTTTTTAAAGTATTATATACTTTTTAAAAACCAATTGGTTATTCTTTTAAATACAACTTTATTATTTACAACTTCTACAACAAATTATCTACTTTTTACACATTTTTTATAATATAAGACTACGTTGGTAACGGAATTTATTTTTCTACCATATTATTTCAATAAAAAAACTTGTTTTCATCGATCTACATCATTTCAATCGAATCTTTGCTCCTAGGTATCTGAATAACGGAACTCGTCTCTTTGTCTCGCAAAACATGATTTTTGACCGAATTGCGAAAGTTTATCCCCGAAATCTTTGACGTTTCAACCGCGAAAGTTTATCCTCATAAAATTTTATAATAATTGCGAAAGACAAAGGTTTATTATTTTATAAAAAATGGCTTTAGTAAAATACTTTTTACACATATTGAAATAACAAAAATTGAAAAAGGCGAAAGAATATCCTTGCGAAATTTTTAAAATTTTCGAACCGCAAACGTTTCTCCTCGCGATAAGTTTCTCCAATTAAAGTACAATTGCATGTGTAAACTAGGCTTTTTTAATCTTCTAAATTTACATAAATTAAGCCTTGGTTACATATTTCAAGAATATATTTTTATGATGTAGACGAATTTAACATGCGGGATCAAACATTTGCAATGCGTGAGTCTACAGTGTAATAATCAGTATCAAATCTTGTAATTTTATTATCTCCGTTCGCTAGAACCAATTCTTTTTTCGATTTGAATAAATTATAGAAGCAATTTAATGTTTTCCTGGCTTCTTTTGGTAACGGTTTATTTTCTCTATGTTTTAATATCGACGGCGATTCTGGTCTGTAAATAATATTTGTACCAGTTTCACATTTGTTACTTGAGTCATTATCACTATTTTGATTCTGTAAATTATCAATGTGCGGATCTTTGAACAACCTTTCACTTAAATTAATACTTGTATTACTACTATGATAATAATACGAAAGAAGTTTGCTTAGACGTTTTGTATTTTCGTTATCTGCGAGATTTAACTGAGAATAAAATATACGTTCGCTTGACGCAAAACATGCAAATTCTAAAACTTGTGATTTTGGTCTTTCTTTTTTGTCTTCTATAACAACAGTCTCTTCATTTATGCGATTTTTCTTTATAAGGTCTTTTTCGTAGAATAAACTTACTAGAAACATGATTAATACTCCAACCGTGTTCATACTTCCCGCAACATAAAACGCGTAAGAGTAATCTTGAAATACATCGTATATCCAACCTGGTAATGAAATAATAAAATGAAATATACAAAATACGTTATAAATAAAATAAAATACATACAGGTTCGATTAAAGTTATTTAGATGTTGTAACCCTCAAAAAGTGATGAAAGGTTTTTGATAACCGAAATTTATAGCGCATAATCATTACTAACGACGTAATTGCAGAGTCAGTCATGTATTTTTTTTTATTTCACGTTTATATTAATAAGATGATGCTGAAGAGAAAGTATGGAAAGAACAAAAAATAAAAGTAAATAGTCATAGAGAGATAAGGAAAAGATTAAATTCAAATCAAAGCCAGCATACGGTATTTCAAATTTGAAAGGACTGAAAAAGACCACAAGATGTATGAGGTAGTTACAATTATATTATGTACAAAATTAATGATCTCATTTTAATTCCCCCATCCCCCAATGTTTAAACAACATTGTTACCAGGGGGCTATCCCTATCCCAAGCTATCCTTTTTTCCAAAAATACAAAAATTTAATTCGCAAATAATTCTAGGATTGTAGGTTCGTTTGAGACAAATGAAAGACGAGATTTCTAATCTTAAATCATGAAATTCGACCATGGGAATAAGAAATTTAAATTACCTGCAATCGGTGCTCCTATCACAGTTGGTATACCCATCAACATAAATACACAGCCTAGTGCTAATGGTAGCCTGCGTACTCCTACGATTTCTTTGGTTATCAACGGAATCATCACAATAAAGCATGATTCACTAATTCCAAATACAACCGAGTACACAACTAAACCAACATACGAATGGGATATAGGAATTAAAGTTGTAGCAACTCCCATGGTTAATAGGCCAACTTGGTAAAGTTTTAGTTTGTTCATACCATAAACCAAACCAGCAATTTTTCCACTCAGTACTTTGAATATTGTTGCAACTATAGACAAGGTGCTGATTAGAAATGCTGCTTTAACTTCGTCGATACCGATTAATTTAGCATATCGAACCTAAAGATAAATATATAATTATTTCATCAAAAATTTTCTAGCTCAATTTCAGACGGCTTTTACAGGAATTCGAAACAATACAAAAAATTCGACTCTTTCAATGATGGACAGTTTGTTATAAAGACAAAAACATAAATAAAAATAAAAGAACGAAAGTTTGGAAAAAAAGGCAAAAAAATTTTTTACAGATATTTTCAGAAAAAAAACAATTTTTAATGCAATGAACTCAATGAATGAATTCAAAAACATCGGAAACTTCCCGCGTGAAAAATAAATTTAATGGTTTGACGTTTATGGTATTCCGGTTTTAACAAAGTTAATATTCGATTTTTTAATTTTGGTAGAAAAACGGTCAGAGAAAAAAAAGTTTGAGCACTATCTTATCGTCATTCGGAAACTTGCATTCAGATAAAGATTATCGACAAGTGAGTTAATTGCGCTAGATAAAAAATATTGAATATTGAAAACTAAATCAAGGCGCTCGATTTAATGAAAACGTTCAAACTCGAAGACAGTGCTGATTATAATTAATTATATATCGGATCATTAATGTGTTTTTAATTGTTCTTTCCTTTATTGCTAATTAAATTAGTAAATAAATAGAGGATTAGTCAAATTGGATAAAATAGTGACTCAATCTGTTTCCTCTTTTATTTCTATACCCACCGATTTAATATTGTTGATTTTGAAATAAAGGAATAAATTGGACCCTATAAATAGACTGGTCCTTTGGCTAAAAGTTTAATGTTTCAACTTTCAAGAATGCTAGTTTATACATTTGTGATAAAGGCGCTCCACATTTAAAGGTCTGCTTCATTTTTGCTGTGAAAGTTAAGATCTATAAGTTTTGATAACAATATATCAACTAAATCTATCATAATTTCAGACTTTGTAACAGGATTTGAAAAGCGTTTTTTAATTCCTTATCTGCATGTCAAATCAATTGTCAACAGGAATAAGATAACTCAAATTATTATATGTAAAAATTTTTGTCCTTGATGAACTATATTTTCATATTTATTTTTTGCTGCGTTATATTTGTAAATAAGTAACATTGTCTTTCTTATAAAAGTCATTCCATAACCAAAAAACCTGGCTGAATTTTCAAACTCTTTTTAACTTTTTTACCCTTTGCCTGGTTGTGGTTAACTTGAATTTCAGAAACAATTCCATTCATTGATAATGTCGATACAAAACAAACAAAGGGGGAACTTTATTGTATCAAATATTTTAGAGATCACGGTCCTTCCATGGTAATTTAAAATTACATCATCTAGCGTTATTGGTTCACGCCATAGGTTAAGAAGAATCGTTTTTCTTTCGCCTTTTTCTTTAGTTAAAGTCTAGACTAATATTTAGTCTATGTTTTGTTTTTATTTATTTTCTTTTTACAAACATTTGTTTTTACCGTGAATTTCCGCAAAACTTTTCTTCTAAAAACAAAGACTATACATAGTCTAGTTAAAGTCAGGTTACAACAAAAAGATCGTAAAATCATAACAACTAAAGCTACTTACCAAATGCACAAACGGTACGAAGTATCCAAGCATGAATACTGATAACCCAAAACACCAAGCTACGAATGCTTTATCTCGAAACAAAGACATCAAAACACTTTCTTGAGATTTATTCTTATTCTTATGCTTCTTATTTCTTTTTTTAAAGTCCTGTTCACACTGTAAATACTTTTCATTATATACTATTGTTCCTTTCTCGACGTTTATTAGCGTATCGAACGCATCATTTTGATTAGTATCGAATGTATCGTGTAGAACTCGATCATTATATCCTTGTAACGTTTGGTACTTCATTTTGATAGGACGATAAACAAACCCGCATAAGAATACTAAGCCATGTAGACTTGCTAACATATAAAACATATTTTTAACTCCGTATTTTCGTGCGAACCATTGTATAAAAGGACTAAGTACTAAAGTGCCAACACCACTACCAGCTGAAACGATACCGTTGACAAGTGCTAGCTTTGTGTTAAAATACGGAACAAGAATGATCAATGTTGGAAAATAACAGAACGAAGTTCCAAGACCCCATGTAAGACCAAACGTAACATACATTATTTTAAGTGATGATGCATGTGCAGAAGCTGCCATTCCCGCCATGCATAGCAAACCACCGGTAATTGCAACTAACCGGCAGCCAAAACGTTGACAAAGAGCTGTTGTAATTGGACCCAATATAAACATCATTCCACATGATATAGAACTTACAAAGCCTAAAAAACAAATTATTTTCTAAAATATATAAAAACAACTTTCATAAGTACGATATGATATTTAGATAGGTTTTTGTAGGCAGGGTTGGGCAGAATTTTCCATAAACTGGCTTAAAGAGCAACAATGCAGAAATTTATTTTTACTGCTTGTTTTTTTAAAAGGAAGGATATTAAATATGTGTTTTTTCAAAAGTTTAAAGCTTATTTTACTTATGTCATATCGTCCTTCTATTGACGTTCAATTTCGGATGTTTTTCTATTTATAGCTCAATAAACTATATACTTTTTTTACAAAAAGCATCTCGAGGAAAGGAAACCTATAATTAATGAAAGGAGGTTGTAACAATATCCTGTACAAACCTTTATTATTTAGTGGCAGTTGAATGGTAGTTAAATGGTAACCAAGGCAAAACAAAACTACGACGTGATTTACTTGAGGAAATTCAAGAAATTATTAACGGTGCGTCTAGTTTTAACCATACTCATTATAATAATTAGACCAAGAGTGTTACGAGTCTAGTAATTCTTGCCAGCTTTGAGCAAAGTTCTAACTATAGAACTGAAAGTATGTGTAGCTATCACGACGACGACATTAGTTTACTATTCTCTATATCAGAATAGACCTACCATGAGAGTGCTTAAGAGTATTAGATAGGGTAGCGAGACTGTGAAAAGATTAATAATTATGACCACTTGACATGATTTTTAAAAACACTGATCTGCGTTTGCAGTTAGGATTGTGCAGATAGGTTTTCCAGTGCAGGCTACACCGAGATATGGTTTCCACTCCCCTTTTTGGCAAAAAAGTACTTACTGGCAAAAAGTTACTGTTTTTAGCATATTCAAACATGTTTCCTGAGGAAAACTAAGCTTCGCCTCTCAACTATCAAATCCATTTTTTTGATAATATGATTTTACCTGTTTCTCCTCTTGGTCTGTTGAATTTTTCCACTAATTCGTTAAATATTACACCCGATGAATTTTGTAGACCAACGACCACAAATTGTGTTAAGAACGCCGCCATAACAACACACCAACCCCATTCACCATCTGGATGTGTTTTGATATTTATTTCTTCGGTTGACATAATTTCAGTACCGTCTTCATTCTCAATTAATGTATCAACTTCATGTTTTTTTCTTTTATGATTTTGATGACCATTTTTCTTCATTTTATTTGATATTATTTAATTGCTTTGGTTTTTGTTTTTATTATTGTTTTTTATTACTTTCTAAAATAGAATAATGAAAACAGGTTAATTTAACAACATTCTCTTCTCTAGACCGATGTTTCATTCAAATTTGGAAAAACATAAAAAAGGATTGAGCAAGAAGTTGATTTGACAAAGATTATGAGAAAATCTAATGTTTTATTGTTGGTAGGGTATTGTTGGTAGTATGTTGTCGGTAGTATATTTTCTTCTTTAAGTGCGTACAATAATTTTACCACTGAAATTTAATATTGTGAAACCTTATAGAAACAACAATGCATTGCACCAATTAAAAAAAACTAATAATGCATTGCGAATATTATTAAAAACTTCTAAAAATAAATTGGTAAATCTGAACTGGATGAAAAGCATGAATATGGTTAACATGTTTCCTTCAAACATAATTAAAATTCGTTTAACGACTTTTAATTAAATTGCATCATGTCATGAATCAATAATAGTAACTCATATCCTACTAAAAAACATAAATATCAACGTTTAAAGTTAAATCAGGACGTATATAATGCATGATAACTGCTTAAATAAGAGTTTTGCATTAATTCTTTTTTTAAAACCAAAATTTAAACCATCTTAAAAGGCATTTTGAGTTTTTTTACATGAGATTCGTACTAATAAAAGACAAAACATTTTGCCATCGCCTAAACAGCTGTTTGAAATCTATAATGTATAAATTCATAAAGATAAGTCTTATGTAGTATGCTAGCATATTAAACCCAAAAAGTTTTCTCCATCATGTCATTTAGTATCTTTATGAAAACTCATCAACCTAATACCTGTGTTGTTAAACAAACTGCATATTACTGTAATACCGTGATAACTATAATAACGTGATCTAAAGCATATGCTAAAATTCTATTACATAAAACACTTGTTTAATTGTGAATTAATTAACTTTAACCGTGCGCCGTATTTTAATCAATATCAGCATTGTATATCTTAATATGATACAAGGTTTTCTCCTCTACAATATAAGGAAAGCAAACACTCGCCGTTTCTACGCGAACCTACGTTCGAAGTTTTGTCTTTCGCTTTCTCTTACTTCTTTAATGCATCATTTTCTAACACATATAGGGTCGAAACCTTCTTTTACCAACGTTACTTATGCCAATTCCGTTAAAGCTTTCCGATAAAATCTAATGAATTATGAGATTTTATATTTAAGTACTTATCGATATTTATATTTCTACTATCCCATCTGTTAATAAGATTTGCTATTTCTACTACTACATGATACCTATAAGATATCAATACAAAGATATTATCATGTGCCTTCAAAAAAATCATATAGCCTTATATTCAATTAGTAAATCAATTTAACAACAAAAAACCTTTAATTAAAATGAATTGTTTTATAATTAATACAATGCAGGATCAATTTAAATTTTTATTATTAATTCAAATTTCTAAACAGATATACATACTTTCGCAATTGGTGTCTGGCAAGAGTTCGCATATTTTAGAAGATCAATTTAAAAATGCCCCTGATTCGATAGATTTTATTCATAAACGAAAGTGAGCACAAAAATTCTAACTATATACACCAAATCAACATCGTTAAATTAAGCAACTTAAATAATTCAATTCAACAACATTATAGATTTATCATGAATCAGCATATTTTAACATTGATTGATTCAATATCGGATAAAGTTGTTGTTTGATATTTGCTAAGTTTTATTACAGGTTGTTATACTTACAGTATACCTTATTCTGCTTAAATTATATTCCTTCAAAAACAATAGACAATTAATATGTGATTTACAATATTGCATTGTGGGATTTCCTGGGACGTCTCGAGTAAAATATCATTGAGGCACTGCATCAAAACTTTTATTATACAGTTATTCAACCATGTTACATTTTAATCCTCAATTCCAAGTAGTCTTGTCTACACAACCGAAAAAGGTTTTTTAGTTTTTATTATCTTTGGGACTAAAATAATTATTTTATATGTTTTTACGCAATTTGATTGGATTAAATTGTAGGAATTCATTGTCGTTTATTTACAAAGTTGATTTTTTAAATTTTATTTTTAATCGTATGGAAAAACAGAGAATAGATTTGTAATCTACATAGTATAAGACAGTTCTAATGAGCAAAAAAAAATTTAAAAAATAATAATAAATTTGTTATTAATGGCAATGCGTTTTTTGTCATTCAAGCATGCGCACATAACAGCATTATTATTACTCTAAGTAAATGATATATCCTAACTGACATCTGTTTAAATTATAAAATATAAACATGTTCTAAGCAATATATGAAAACTGAATACCTTTTATAAAACATTCTAAAAGACATCCACTAATTTTATTCATTTACACATCATAAGATATCAACTAAATCTCGAAAGCATTGCCATTTCTGAGGAGGCTTTCAGGAGTTTCATTGGACTATATACCACTATATTTAACCTTAACAGAAGTCCCTCCCACTTGGTACGAGACGTAGTATAGACACCCCTTGTACGAACGTACGAACCTTTGAAAGCGTACACACATCGGACGTCCATATCACGCTCCATGTCTATTGGGGAACCTTCATAGTATCATGTTAACTTTTTCAGCCATTTCAACTTAGACTTAGAGTTACAGAAAATAAATTCGAGTAAATATAGACTAACTATTTCCATGCCTATCATGAAATATTAAAGGTGGAACTATGAAACTTACCTTTTACCAAGTGGCATGCTATTTGCTTTTGTTTATATATCTATTCATACATGTAAAATATAAATAAATACAAAAAATAAACAAAACCATATGTGTTCATTTTGTTGTATTAGTACCTCTCGGTGTTAACTCAGACACGACTGAGACTACATATAATGAAACTACATGATGCACGAGCATTGTTTGATATTTAAAAACTTCTCAAGCCACAAGGATTAATTTGTAACCATCTACTTTTAAGTTTAAACTTTCATCAAAGATATGAAATATAGATTACATTGATTTTCCCAGGAATATTATAACTCACTATATTTAGTAATTACTGATAGTATTTTTGTTTAGTAGAACAACGTGACTTAAATTAAGTCGGATACTTTATTATAAGTTTGTTTTATCATTTATCAAAAGTTAATTTAATTGGTATCCCATGGTATGAAACCTTTTATGTAAAATTTGATTAGATATTATGCAAGATCTCTATCCATAAAGATCTGTTCCGTTTTATACTCAGTTTTATCACAGTAAGGTCTGTTCCGTTATATACCCAGTTTTATCACCGTAAGGTCTGTTCCGTTATGTACCCAGTTTTATCATCGTAAGGTCTGTTCTGTTATATACCCAGTTATATCACCGTAAGTTCTGTTCCGTTATAAACCCAGTTTTATCACCGTAAGGTCTGGTCCGTTATACACCCAGTTTTATCACCGTAAGGTCTGTTCCGTTTTATACCCAGTTTTGTCATCATATGTGTACAACCATCGATTACATTGTTTAAAAACTAGTTCTGCAAAGTAATAAAATATACTTTCACGTGCATTAAGACTTAAAGTTTCAATACCATTTTTGGGGCTGATTATATGAGAGATTTGAGTTGACTATCAGGTCGGTACTCTGCTATAGTTTCAGTTGACTATCAGGTCGATACTCTGCTATAGTTTCGGTTGACTATCAGGTCGGTACTCTGCTATAGTTTCAGTTGACTGTCAGGGCGGTGCTCTGGTATAGTTTCAGTTGACTATCAGGTCGGTACTCTGTTATAGTTTCAGTTGACTATCAGGTCGGTACTCTGGTATAGTTTCAGTTGACTATCAGGGTGGTACTCTGGTATAGTTTCAGTTGACTATCAGGTCGGTACTCTGATATAGTTTGGATCAGCAAGTAGCAACTAACTAAACTCGTTCAGTTCGACATCGAGCCAAATTAAACTTATCTCATATAATCAGATTTGCCCGATAATGGAACGGTATATAAGCGTGGTTTCCACTTGGAGTTTATTGGGTTTATTACAAATAAAATAAACCCAATAAACCCAATAGACCCTCAGTAGAAACATTAAAATTTTAATGTCATAATCGTAATTAGTTAAATAACTTTTTAAAACCTTGGTTTTTAATATCAAAACTTTTTGATACTAGAACCAGCACGATTAACTTAGTGTAATTAATTCTTTTGTTTTAAATTTGTCAAGGGATATTATGCTTTGTAAATGAGCAAACAACAAACTATAGTGAAAGCAAACTGTGTTTGAAAATCAAAAAAAATAAAAATGGAGGAAGTAAAAAACTCAAATTTTGACGAATTACTGAGCGAAACTGTTCGGAAGTTTCCGTGTTTATATGATAAAAAAAATCTGAAAAACAATTTCTCTCGTAATTAATTTTATTCTCAATGTGAATAAAAATTTAGTTGGAACACTTTTTTAATTTTTTTTAATTACACTTAATTCCCAGAGCAACAGTTCAAATTTAATCGCACAAGTAATAATCGTAATAAGCTTAATAATCCTCAAGTGGAAACCACGCTTTAACCCTGTTAGGCCTAAGCTAAACTTGGAATGGAGTGACTAAAAATTAGTCTGGGAACAAGATTGATTTCTGATATAATTATTAACCTTTTTTTTTTCTTTTTCGTAAGCAGAAAAAACCACGACACAAAAGATACTAGTAATAATTATCAACTAACCATATCAGATATTGTTGACTTTTCGCTTTTAATTTTAGTGATCAAACAAAAAGTTACACGCTTCTAAAACCACTTGCACTTTAGGTACAAACTCTACGTCAGCATTTTTTCATTTTTTACACTAAACGTTTATTTTACGTAATATCTTAATCTAAACATCTTTATCAGTTTCAATTATTTCATCAATTATTTTATTAGCAATAATAAACCCAAACCAAAGGATTAGAGGCTAACCCAGGAAAATGAAATAAGACAACTTTTGCAAATATTACTCAGGCCTTAAAATATTTAATCTCTGGCTAAGATCAAAGCAATTAAACAAATTCAATTTCGTTTACGTAAACTTAACCTGGATTATTATTAGTTTTAAGTCTAGCACCAGTCTTGTGCCCAGATCTCTAGCTGCCCAGATCTCTAGCTGATCTGAGTAAATATAAAAGATGATAATAATAGTAAGCATTAAGTTGGTAAGTTATTGCTTACAATTATAAATCCAATCAAGACTCACATTAAAAACAACTTAAATTGGATGCCAGTAATTAGCGTAATTGAAACAATCAAATCGATATTAACCGCATTTGTAATGCAAAATTCTCTAATTTATTGCTAAACTTGGCAATGAAAATTTTTTGAATGCATAAAAATAGGAATTGAAACAAAAAAACAAACATTAATTAATTAATAAAGTTAAATCTTATTTCCGCGCCGTTTCAATTCTTCAAAGCAGCCGACCTGACAATAATAAACCGTATACAATTGAGCAATCGTGAAAGCAATGAGAAAAATAATATTTATTACTTACTTATGCCTTACTTGCCACTTTCAATATTATAGTATTCATAATATAATTGATCGATGCTACAGATATTACTATTTTATCCATTCTTTGACATAATTAAGATTTGCGAATGATGGTTTTTTATCATGTTATCTTTTACTATTACAATCACAAATTCCACCTAGTGTAAGAGGTACCATTTTTAATTTTGCATTTTACCATTCCAACTTAGTACTCATACTTCTTGTCCCTCCAGTAGCAAATTGATCTTTTATTCGCAGTTTTTTAACTACCCTTTTGTATAGACTCGTTCAGTCTGTTTTACGGGAAATATCAAAAATCGGGAAATTTCCGAAAATCCAAGTTTACCGCGCACATTTTCCATTTTCCATTTTTATTTCAATTTTATCTTATATTAATCGTAGATATATTAATCTAGTCTACCTTTGGTAACAAATAACTATTAAAAACAAAAAATCTTTAAAGAAAAAATTACTCAAAAGAATAAGTTAAATGGCAACATTAAATATAGAGATCTGGATCCAACTCTAGGGTGGTAACTCCAACTCTACGCTCAAAAGGTAATTAGTAGTTGGAAATGAAAACGCAAAAATTCTATTTTATATACCTTTATTTATAACCATTCTTGTTTTTATAGCGCCAAAGGCTAATCAATTTTCAGTGGACACCAAATTTCACGGTTAACTTGAATAAATATAAGTAATCTTAAGTTTAAAAATTTGGTTGCAACAAGAACGGTTACATAAAATTGATAGAAATAAAAAACCTACAACACTTTATAAAATAAATAAAATGATTTCAATGGGAGTTGTTACTTGTCAGTCACAGAAGATGTGCACGTTGTATTAAGCAGCTTACACATTTTCTAGAGGAAACCCTGGTTTCCATTTGGCGTTTTTCATAGCGCGATGCAACGAAGCGATGTAACATGCGGAATTGCTCAAATCAAATTCCTTCAAGCAACCGCGCATGCTCAATAGTACGTTTCGATATACTATGTTACAAAAAAAGGCTAAAGCGAATTAAATTTAAAGTAAACAATAAATACGTTGCACGCTCCGTAAAATATTGATTGTGGTATTGTCAGAACAAAGTACTGTCGCACTCCATAATGCCGCATTTTTAGAAATAAGCAATTAATAGCCAATTAATAACAGTTTGGTATACAGCAATATATCTTTACCTAACCTTATTGTTGCTTCATACCCGATTCTGTCACGTGTTGTTACTGTTTTTACTCGATTTTTCAAACTTGAACCTAAAACAATTCCCTTACCACCTTCAACTATACTGTCTTTGCTTTTACCTCGTTAAATGGCCCTTTAGATTTTTATATGGTTTTGCTAAAGTTTAAAATCTTCAATAACATATCTATCACAATAATAACGCTATGCAATTTATAAGTCTATCAAAAGAACTGTTTTATAACAGTCTTCGTAAATAAGTATATCGGTACCTCGGTTTTCTTGTTTTATGTTTCGGATTGATGAAAACATGTTTCGGACAATGTAACAAACATAATCTATCCATTAAATCATGTTAGATTGTTTGAAAAATTTGGGAAGCTCGATAATTAAACAAACTTCGGTATCACGTCATATAGGAACACTTAATTATTAGGTTGTCACTAAATAAATAAGATTAATATATAAGAATACAATATGTTTCTATGTCACGATGTAATATTAATATCTACTTTTTTGTATATCACTTAAGCCTTCGATCTTTGTAATACAATATGTTCTTTGATGATAAAAGCTTAGAACTTTATTACATTTTTTTTAGCAAAGGATTAAATCCAATATCAGGAAAATCTAATAATATCCTATATTCACATCAACGAAAAACATAACTAAACAAATCAAATTCTGTTAGCAAATATACGAAAACACCATGTTTCTCTAGTATATTTTCATATAGTTAGTAGGCACATAGACTATGTATAGTCCTTTTATATTCCCGTAAGGCATTTTTTTTTAATAGCGGAGTTCTCCGTTTTTTCCATTCTGACTCCGGAACCCGGTTTTCCATAAAAACTAAATCTAGTTTAGTATACATATAGTTAACAGTGTTAGTAGTTCCATGGTAACGCTCTAATAACTCATCACTCGGCCTCTATACTGGTCTTATCTATCCCTATTTCATGTTCTGTAGGGACTCTGAGACGATTATTAACTTCGTTTTCGTATAGACTAATCCATAAAACTGTCTTCAAAAATCGCCACCAAGCACATTCTCGTCCCCAGAGCGTATTCTTTTTCTAAATGTAAGAGAAGTAAGAGGCCCTGGGATCGAGGTTGCACCTAGTATCCTTTGGATGATGACGTCATCAAGGTATAATCCCAAAAAAATGTTTATTTTGAATTATTATCAAGTAAATCATTGTTTTTTAAATATTCCACATAATATCCTTAAGAAAACATTTTTTTTTACTTTACTTGTGGAATTTCTTGTAACATTAATCGATAGCAAACATTTCACGCACAACCGTTTCATTCAAGGCTTCGCTAGCCTATGATATAGACCCTTACGAAAAACGTGTTTTTCTAGGGTCTATGAACATTCGCACAATATTTATTTCTA
>JAYJMI010040002.1:1258-12174 GCA_036873855.1 Sarsia tubulosa
TAGCCCACACATTCTTACAAAAAAAGGCAATTCAGAATTTTTTCTAAGCCATTTGCAAAGAGAAAAAGTACTTCAAACAAGTTACGTATACAGAGTAAAAACAACTTGATACATAATACAAAATGATTTAAGCAGTTCCATTTGATGAAATTGTCAGTGCCTATTGTGGCTTGTTTACAAAACTGACGTTCAAAACCTTAGCTGTCGCCATCCTACCGAATAAAGGAAATTAGCTAAGTAGCTGACATAAGAAAATGGTTCTAACAAACAAATAAAGATTTGTGAGTCATTTGTCTCTTTAAAAAGTACTCTTTTGTATGCAAATGTAGCAAAATTGAAATTGTAACTTTTATAGATTAATTACCCTGGCTTGTTTTGAGAAATCCAGAAAGAAAATAGTCAGCATGCTCCAGAAAGATGCTAAAACGTTCTCAAGTAATGTATTTATGCATATAAGAATATCTCACATGCAAATCCGGTGCTCCAAAAATATGCTCTACGATGACTGTTTAACTGTAACTGACAGAGAAGATTGCATTGTATACGCTTTTCAAACTTACATAGAATTTCCCTTTATTAAACTTTCCTTCTTTCTTATTTTATTTTAATTTTGAAAGGACATGCCAATAAGATTATTAAAATCTGTTCTGACTGATTAAATCTTTTTTGTTCTGAGGTTATAACATTTTCAGATATGTCACCTTCGAATCCCTATAATTTTAAAGGTGCGAATGTTACACAACTTCATGCTCACCCAAGCTATTAGATTAAGTTGATATATATGTTACCAAAGGTATAGGACTACCTAGATATCTGAATAGCAATACAATATTGTCCCCTTCTACATTTTTTAACCCAATCAAAACACAGAATTAGTATTTCGGGAAAGTAAAACTATGTAAATTAAACAATGAAACTTGTTCTTGAACAGTACAAATTTGAATTACATTATAAAATTAAAATTTCAAAAATCGTAATATTTATAATAAATAAAAACTTAAAAAAATATAAATCTCTCTTCCACAGCTAAAGAAAATTTAAAGCTAGCAAAGTTTTTTGAAAAAAGAAAGGGTACTCGAAACAAGTTACAAACCTATAAACAGGAATGAATCTTGATATACAGAGCAAAACACCTATTTTTGACCAAAAGTTTTCCGACTTGCAAAAAGGGCTGGGCTCAAATTTACTCTATTTACCCTGATTTGGTGAAAACATGAATTTTCGAATGGCTCTTGAATTTTTTTGTGTTTATAGTGGCCTATATTCATGCTAAAAATAAGAAAAAACTAACGAGACAATACTGAGAAAACAACTAATGAACAGACAGACAAACCAAAAGACAAGTCTGAATTTAGAGAAGGACTCCAGTAATTGGACTCCCATTATGAAAAAAACTAATAAAATTTATTTGTAACAAGAATAGCCACAAGAAAGAAGTGTTAAATAAATATTAAATTTTCGTTGTATTTTATAACTAAAACTAATTATAACACTATAGTACATAATATTTATTACAATTTTTTATTGCAATAATTTTTAAAGGAATGTTGACCAATGACCCGATCAAAAAAAATAGACCAGGTCTTGTGTTCTAATAAAATATTTTTTCTAGTTCTTATATATTTCATTGAATTTATTTAAAATCCCCAAGTAGATACAAAGAAGGTAGAAATAAAATTAGAAATAAAATAAAATGCCTTATACCTAATAAATATTCTATCCCGAAAGGTTGACTTCTTTTACGTAGAATCTTCAAACATAATGACAATAGAGCCAATGTCAATGATGGTAAACAGAATTAGATTTAAAATATGTTTATGACATGTAGCAATTTGTATCATAGATTTAACTTGAAGAACAACAACATTCATACAAGTACTACCAGTAGTAATATTTACCATTTCATATCCAAACAACTTTTTTTGGTAATTAATTCTAGGATCTACACACAGAAAAAACAATCTCAAGATACAAATGCATGAAACACTCAATATTATGAATAGAAGAGCCGATCAACAGATCTCCATAAAACATTCATTAAAATTTAATATACAACATATAAAATCGAACGCTAATTGAATGCTTTGTAAACATAAAATACAAAACTGCAAAAATATCAACACATTTTTTTCAATTCGCAATAAAACTACTAATATATTAACTTTAGATGAATTTTCGTATCCCAATTCCTAAATAGTTTGTAATCCTTCCCTGAACGTGAAGTTATTTATCTGCAATTAAGATATGGTAATGTCAATTCTAGTCATGTATTGGTGATTACTTTCAAATTTCAACCATAGATCTTTTCCACATATATATTTTACCAATAGCAAAAGTTACGAAATGCTACATCAATGTAAATCAATCAATCAATCTGGATTTTCCCAAATGTCTTTCTTTGATTTTATCTTTTCCTTCTTTTTTTCTAAAACAAGAAAAAACAAGGGATAAACTACCAGTGGACCCCTGGAATTAAAAACTATTAATTTAAATTATTTAGCGCGAAATATAAAAAAAAATTGATTTGACCTTTTGACCTTGTTACCCCATGTAAATAAGAATAAAACATCTAAAAACATCTAAAACATCTTGCTCTTTCACTTATTTTCATCTATGACACTTAACTTCATGAAAAAAATCAGAGAAAATAGACGAACGGATCTTTACGTCATATATTTTGACCTTTTGACCCTAGTTACACGCAAACAAGAATTTTCAATCATGACACCTATGTCAGTTTATACCTTTACTTATCTTTAACTTTTTACAAAAAATTCATAAAATCTGATGAACGTATCTTGAGATATATTAAAAAAGGTTAATCTTGGTTAAAATTTGACCTTTTGACCCTGTTTCCTTGAAAACGAGCATTTTAATAAAAAATCTGGCTGCATAATTATTCTTCACTTGTGACCCTTTAACTTTATGCAAAAAATCAGAGAAAACAGATGAACGGGTTCCAGAGACTGCTGAGTTACGTAATATTTTTGACCTTTTGACCCTAGTAATGTACAAACAAGAATTTCCAGAATTATGACACTTATATCAGTTCATACCTTAATACTTATCTCTAACTTTGTACAAAAAATCAAAAAAATCTGATGAACGGATCTTGAGATATACTGAAAAAAGATCAATTTTGGTCCAAATTTGACCTTTTGACCCTGTTTCCAGCACAACAAGAATTTTCAAGAAAAATTGGGTTTGTAACTTTTGTTCATTTACATCATGCAGAAATTAGAAAAATTTAATGAGCGGATCCTGAGATCTGAGTGTTGCGGACAGACGGACGGACAAGAGTGATTTTATAGGATCCCTTTGGCGAAGCCGGGGGTAAAAAAAAAAATGAATATAGTTCTCTAATAAGTTAAAGTTTTATATAACCCACATGATTTGACGCTTTACTTAGCAATAGTTTTAAATTTCTACTTTTAATGGCATGTGGAAATGACAATATATGGGGGCATCAAGCACAAGTAATGATTGGCAGAATTTATTAGCAGTTTTAAGATATACAGCAGGATTGTTTTATTTCATATTGTTTTATAACTCATTATCCAGATGGGCGAAATTAATTGATTTTTAAAAATTAAAAATCTAACCCTATTCATACTGGGCTTTTGGAGGATGTTTTTCATGGATTCAACTCCCTTCAGATCTCAGAAACTATAACAGCTCTGAGATCTTATAGCTGTTCTAGCTATAAGATCTCAGGAACATGAAATTTTGCAAACTTACACCAATGCATTCAATATTATGTAAAAGGTTTATGAAGATTGACCAAGTATTAAAAAAGTTATGACTATTTGAATTTTTTAATCCATGCTTGGACAAAACAAGTAATATAAATTTCAGTTCTGGTTGGTCAACAGGGCTAAAAACAGGGCACTTTTTCCCAAAATGTGTCTAATACATAAATATTATAATTCATATAGGTAGGTATCTAAGTGTTTCCTTAATATTTTCGTAGTTATTTTGAAAAATTGTCAACATGGGGGAACCCGGTAAAATTAAACAAAATACCTTTGGCTTCTTTTAACAACTCCCTCTCTTTTCTTCTTTGTTCTAGCGAGACGTTAGTTCTCAATCCAAGAGAAGAAGCCACAAGGTTTCTTGCTACTACAGCAGTTGTTGTTGGTCTACGTTTATACGGAAGTAACGAATCTAAACAATAAATACAAATACAATATATACCACTATAAAAACTAAAAAAAAATTATAATAACCATTATAAATTATTGAAAAATAAATTCTAAATGCATAAATGCATTGTTGTTTGAAGCAAAACTAATCTTAAAGGTTGTGTACGCTTTTAAATTTTTTTTGTTCATTGGAAAGAGAATAAAATTAGATTTGAAAAAAAATTTATTTCACATTAAAATTTTGTTTCATTCAGGATTTATTAGCATTTTAGTAAAATTATGGACCCCTGTTTTTCTCAAATCTGTGACATCATCACCAGCCTA
This sequence comes from Sarsia tubulosa, assembly GCA_036873855.1. NCBI lineage: Eukaryota > Metazoa > Cnidaria > Hydrozoa > Anthoathecata > Corynidae > Sarsia > Sarsia tubulosa. Next base: position 5,725 of record JAYJMI010040002.1, read on the forward strand.
GAGCAATATGGGCAAGTACACAATCTCTTGTAAATGGGGAAGGAAAAATAGTTAGACAGTGAAACTTTCAGGGTATATATAAAATCAAAGTATCTTTCTATTCCATATTTAAAACTAGAACCAACGTGCTATTTATGAATTGTGTATATATATTTACCCACAAACCTTGATTGATATGCAAACCTGATCCATCATGTTTGCATATCAACCAAGGTTCGTGTGTAAATATATATTCACACAATATTCCATATTTATAAAATATAAAATGAGAGTCTGGACACTATTTACCAGTCTTTTTATTATTTTGAATAAGGATAAATTACTCGGAAATGGCTGAAGTAATTTATTTAAAAATTTATGATAGTTTTGCTAGTTTTGCTTAGGCTGATGATGATGTCACAGATTTGAGAAATACGGGGGTTCATAGTTTTACAAAAATGCTCATAAATCCTAAACTAATCAAAATTTAGATGTGAAATAAAAAAATTGTCAAATCTAATTTTATTCTCTTTCCAATGAACAAAAAAAATTTTAAAGCGTCCACAACCTTTAATCAATCAAAAAGGAAATTCAAAATTATACCTTTTCTCTTGGAATTGTTCTGAATGAAAGCTAAAACTAATGCCATCACACAAACTGTTTACTGGCCTTCATTTATTCTTTAACTAGGAAATAATTGTTAACCGAAATTGCAAGATCAAACTTTAATAATCACCTTTAAACTCCCTTGCTTTGATTCTTGATTGTCTAGTACCATTGATAACTTGACGCATTTGTAAGACAGGTATATATTGCTTAATGGCTGCATGCGCTAAAGAAGTAATGTAAATATTAGGCTCTATTCTAAAACGGTCAGGTGAGGGAAAGGTCCGATTATTTGTAAGAAAAGACACTTTGAAACAAGAAACTCCTTTAAGAACATGTTTTTAAATGATGAGTTAAAAGGAAATTTTGTTGCTGATTCTAATAGGGCAGCACTGTCCAATGTTCTTTATATCTAGTAGTAAATAAAACAGCGGAAACTTTATAGTAGAATTCCTTTAAAAAATAACACCAAATAGACTAAGACCAGATAGAGTGAAACCAATAACTATATCCTATAAAAAAAGCTATACACAAAATCAGTGACATTTTATCAGCTCACGTAAAATACTAGTCGTGTGACAACTAAAGATGATTTGCAGATTGAAAGTATAAATTCTAACTACCAGCTGGTTAACTTGCAAAATCAGCTAAAGTATGCAGATTGAAAGTATAAATTCTCCCTATCAGCTGGTTAACTTGCAAAAACAGCTAAAGCATGCAGATTGAAAGTATAAATTCTCCCTACCAGCTGGTTAACTTGCAAAAACAACTAAAGCATGCAGATTGAAAGTATAAACTCTCCCTACCAGCTGATTGACTTGCAAATACAGCTAAAGCATGACAGTCATCTACCCATGTGATATTGTAGTCTTTAATCCTAAAGTAAGCAATTTTCAAGTTAAAGAGGCACTGCCTCAGAAATTTTTATTAGCTTATTAGAAGCGCCTTTCTGAGTAGATTTCAAAACTAATTTCATTTTTTCCACACAATATCAAATAAGGCTTAAAATGTTGTTTTTGTAAACTAACGACAATGTCGAACGACAATTTCATCCAATCGAATTGCTTAAATTCATCAATGATTATTATTTTGGTTCCAAAATAATAAAAATTGAAGTTTTCATTTTATTGCACAGAAAAAACTACTTGGAATTAAAGGATAAAATTTAAACAGGTTGAATAACTTTATATTCTCTTTACAATCGACTAATAAATTTTTTTGAGGCAGTGCCTCTTTAAACAAAACAATGCAATGCAGGTTGCTTGCCTTTAAAAGCAAATTAAAAACGGTTCCTGAGATATGTGTTGCGTAAGTACGCACGCACATACAGACAAGCCTGAATTTATAGGACTCCTTTGGAGAAGCCAGGAGTCCAAAAATTATTACTAAAGCTTAAGCTGTAAAGAGCTTTTGCTTATAAAATTAAAATATTATAGCAAAACTATTGATTTGATGGTAAGATGTTTGTTAAGAATAATGAAGATTTTAAAGATAAAATTAACAAATAAACAGTTATAACTTATTTTTTACCAGTATTACAACAAGGTATTCCAAGAGGTACCACCAATCTGTCCTAATCTAATCTGTACAGATCTGTGTAAATAAGTGCAACAAAAACTTACCCCGTTGATTTTATTGCATTGAATATGTCTTGCGTTTTAAGCACAGGAGAAAAATCAAATATCTCTACAATATGTCCAAATTCTAAATAAAAAGAACAACATTTAAAATAAATTCAGATTTTTGTATTAAAATGATGCGCACAGTATGTGCAAAAATAATAGCAATCTATTGCAATTTTTCTTTTTTAATCCGCTCAAGTTTATAGCTATGATTTTAAGAAAGATAACTCCAGCATTTTTATATGTAAAGAAAAATGGAAAAAAAATCAAACACAAAGTTAAAATAATAATCTTTTACCTCCTGCATCTAATTCAATATTCTTTGGCGTGAAATCCAAATAATCTATCACTGTGGCTTTCTCGATCACTGGATCTTTTATTCCTGTCAGATGTGACAGCTAGAAAAAAATGGTATATTTATAATATACTTTTTAACTTTAATATACAACACACAAGTGTTTACTGTAACCACAAGCCGACAGCACACCTTGGCACATAACATAAATGATTTACCTCTTATTATGCTCTAACTTTATGCAAATAACTAAAAATTCTATTAAATGGATTTTAAGATACAGGACAAAATGTCGATTTTGGGCCCAAAATTGCCCCATTTACTCCAATTTTGGGAAAACAAGAATCTTTAGAAATATAATAATTGTGCCATTTTATACCTCTCATAATTGTACTAACTTCATGCAAAAAACTAGAAAAATCTAATGAAGGGGTTTTGAGATATAGGGCAAATTCTCTATTTTGGGCCCAAATTTGCCCTATTTACCCGAATTTCGGGCTAACAAGAATTTTCAATAAAAATTTAGCCCTGTCACTTTTTAGTATTTATGGATTTCTAGCATATTGCAAAAAATCAGAAAAAAAATTAATCAATTCTGAGAAATCAATGGACGAACAAACAAACAGACGAACAGGACTGAATTTATAGGCAAAGCTCAGAGTCTAAAAATAATTTTTCGTCATATGAGAATAACTTTTCAAAACAGTGAATTTAATAAAACAGTCACCCAGATTTGCTCCTGTGTGTTAATAAAATAGACCTTTTAAAGTCCATACCTCCTTCATCATTTCTTCATTTAAACATTCACCATCTTCAGTAAAGTTAGCATCCCAATCATCTGTCGCTTCCTCGTTAGTAGAATTGCTGACATCAGCAGAAGCTTCACGATGATGATTGCTTTTTTCTGAATCTTCATTCGTTTTGCTTTTTCGTTTTAACTTTTCAACTTTTTTATGTTTAGTTTTAGATTTTGGTGAGTCGGAACTAGTTATTTGGGTACCATTTTTAGTTTTTTTACTACTCTTTTTTTTACTATTAGATGTTTTAGTGCATGATGTGTCCTCTTGGGCAGTAGGTTGTTCTTCAATGTCTACAGAGTGTGATTCTAATTCAATTATTTCATTTGGTAGTTGGTTAATAGTAGTATCATTATTAGTTTTTTTACTACTCTTTTTTTTACTATTAGATGTTTTAGTGCATGATGTGTCCTCTTGAACAGTGCGTTTTTCTTCAATGTCTATTATATTATGTTTTTCTAAATCATTCAAGTCATTTGGTACCTGATCTTTTATAAGTTTACTGCGTTTACTTTTGCTAAGTTTTTTAGAGCAGGATAAGTCAACTACTCGATCACTTGATATTTCTACGCTGTCTATTTCAGTTACATCTTCGGATGGTTGCTTTATCACATGATCACTTTTAATCTTTGTACGCTTCTTCTTTTTAGAAGGTGTCTTAATATCAATTGTGTCCTCTTTAGCAGTCAATATTTCTGTTTTTACACTATTTGTTTCATCTAGTGTTAGGTTAGTAGAATAATTCTTACCATCCTTTTTCATACTAGATGATGAATCAGAACAGGAGTTCAATTGTGCATTAGATACTTCAGACTTCAGGCTGTCAGATTTAGTTGATTTATTTATAGTTACATCTTTACTGCCACAGGTGAAAGCAGTAGTTGGATTGTTCAAACTATCAGAAGGCATTGCATCAATACTGTTTGATAGAGCGCCTTCCAATGGTGATGAAAGAACATCTTTGTTGTTTTTGTTAGTTGACTTATCAATTTGCATTACAGACTTTGTTGTAGTTGGGCTTTCAATGACAGTTTCTTTACTTTTTACTTTATTTGAATCTGGAATATTCTTTCTGTTTGTTATTTTCTTATTTTTACTTCTATAAAGTTGCTCATCTTTAGATTGAAATATATCTAAGCTTGCTTGAGATGTAGGGATATTGGTTGATATTTTACGCTCATATATATTGACAGATCTTAAAATCTCCATAGCATTTTCTATAGCATTGTTAACAAAGTTGTTTGCCATGCCTTGTATATAAATTGGAGGATTCGTAACAATACTTAATCTCTTACGATTCACACAGTGAATAAATCTAATCTTTTGTAGAGATTTATATATAATTTTACTACATAAACTTTCACTATATTGAACCAATGCTGGCGAAGGAAGATCCACTTTGGGTTGTTTGAATTTGGTATTATTTCGAATGTGATTTTCAACAACAAATTTAGAATCTATTAAAATAGTGGACGACATAATATTAGAAAAAATTTCTAAAGATATTATTCGTTTGTTTACTGAAAATGATTCATCGCTCGATGTTGGATCAATGATAATCTTTAAAGTGCTTGGATTATTTGTAACATCAGAAATAATTTGAGTACTCGACACGGTATTAAGATTTTGTTTGGTTTTTGACAATGGTTGTTCTAGCATTGTCTCAGTAAGTTCTTTCAAACATGCATCATCACTAATAGTACTGGCTTCAGAAGATGATAAATTAATATTAGATTGAATTATATCTTCATTTAAAATAACTTTTTCATTTGAATCAAGATTATTTAAAACCTCCAAAGATTGGTTTTCATTTGATATAGTTTCAACGTTTATAGAACTTTGTATCTGTAAAGGGTCCTTCTCACCTGATAGAGGTTCAATATTAATAGAGCTTTTTACCTGCAAAGGGTCATTCTCATCTGATAGAGGTCTAGCGTCACTAAAACTTTGTACCTGTAAAGGGTCCTTCTCATCTGATAAAGGTCTAGCGTCACTAAAACTTTGTACCGGTAAAGGGTCCTTCTCATCTGATAAAGGTCTAGCAGCACTAAAATTTTGTACCTGTAAAAGGTCCTTCTCATCTGATAAAGGTTTAACGTTATTAGAACTTAGTACTTGGAAACTTTGTTTATGTAAAGGGTTTGTTTCATTTGATAAAGGTTTAATTTTAATATAAGTTTGTGTGTGTAGAGTGTTGTTATCAACTGGTCTATTTTTTAAAACTGCTGACTGGTTTAGTTCACTTAAAGCATTACCTGCCATTCTTTCACGCTCAATAGGGTCTGAAACATTGTGACTATCAAATTTAGTAGTTCCATTTTCATGTATTAGAGTAGTATTATCTTCTTTGTGACTAATAATTGTTGCTGAAACTTCTTTTTGATCATTGTAAATATCAATACTTTTTCCGCTATCTTTATGCACTTCATTAGTAATACTTTGACTTATCTCTTTTGCTTTTTTAATACATGAGTGTTTTAATTTAGAAGATGTATTTTTATTGTTTGTTCTGCTTTCTAGAGAAGTTTTCTTAGAATTTTCCATTACTTTAGTTTTATTCAAGTCAGGAGAACTATCATCGGCCCTTCTGTGCTTTGGAACGTACACCTGCATGTCTGGTTTACGCCTATGAAACAAAAAGATTATCTACATATATAAACTTTTAATCTTTGCATGTATTTGTAGTAGTTTTTTGACCCAATTCCTAATTCTTAACTTAATTATGACCAAATTCCTAACTTGAAAAGTAGTATTGTAAAACAATGTATATGTATAGCATATCCACCTTTTTCATTGACCATCGTCTTGCAAACATATAAGTCAGTGTTGAAACATAAGGGTTGTCCGACGGTACAGGACAACTGATTTCTTATAGGGACAACTGGAAAATAAGTTTTCTTTAACAGTACTTTTCCACCTAAGCAATGTTCTAAAAACAATTTCGGACGACTGCTAAAAAACCTTATGTTTCATCACTTTAAGTTGCAGGAATGAAAACGATAAGATTTTACATCCGCGGAAAAATACTTACTACAGTGGCTTATTCTTCTGACTGACCATGGTTCAGGCAGAGAAAGAAATTTTGTGTTTTTGGACCTTCCAGATCGCCGGAAAACACCTCTCCCATTATAAATATAAACTTTAATATCAT
>JAYJMI010040113.1:0-12173 GCA_036873855.1 Sarsia tubulosa
GGGAGTCCAGCAGTCAATCTTTCTTGTTATTTTTGTTTTTTTATTTTTATATTTTTACAATAATCTGTATAATGTTTTTTATTGGCTCCTAATTTGTTTATCTCATTCTACATTATTTTTAAAGGCTTATATTTAAATCTGTAATTTGTCTTGCATTGGTACACTTTTGGTGCCGTTTCCGTATGGTAACTCTCACTTTAGAGGTGTGACAGCCAGGTACTTGTTTTTCAGCACTTTAAATTTGTATAATTTGAATCCCAGTGGAATATATGCGTCGATTTATATTATCCGAAGTGTCTTAAAAGAGCCCTTATTTATAAGAATGAGACATTTTGGGCAAAGTCAGATAGTGATGGTCTCCTAATTGGCTGATTTTTATATATTGTGTTCATATTATAGAGATAACACATCCTGTAAATTTCTTTTGCTTAAAAGTATCACGTTCCCATGTTACAGCATCACAAATATTTTGGATTTTCTGATATTTTTGAAAATTTATCTAAGAAGTCAAATTTTGAAGTCAAATTAAGAGTTAGGGAAAAAAATGTACATTATTAGGAAAAATGTAGGAAAAATGGAAACATGGATTTTTTTATTGAGAAAGTACAGTTGTATCTTGACAACTCTAAATAACATATTTCAGCTGAAAATTAATGTAATTGTTTTTTCTTTCACATATATATGGCAGTAAAGTTGTTAAAATCAGCTTTGGCATTGAAAATTAAGCTGCTATTTTGAAAAGAGGAAAAATGAAGAGAATGTTTGTTTTAGAAAAATGTAAGAACCAGAATTAGCAGAAACACATTCAATAGAGAAATTCATGTGAACTTATCCTTTCTTCATAAAATTTAGCCTTTTTAGGTAAAAATTTGTTTAAAATACGGTTGATTCTATTACCACTTACAGCAAATTCAGGGTCATTATGATAAAGATTTTTAAACACAAGTTATGTTTATTAGAAAGAGCAATAAATGCTGAGAATAATGTTTTTTGTTTCATACAAAAAGCATTTTTAAGTTTCAAGATATCTCTGATCAAAGTTTAGAATTAATTAAAATAAATAAAGAAAAAATGACACTAAAAATAACATAACCTTGAAAAATGAAAAATAAACTTGGTGACATCATAAAAACAGGTTAATATCAACAATACTAAATAAACCAGAAAGTACAAATAAAGATTTTTTCATGAAACTTGGCAGGTTGTAAGAAAACGCTTGAACATATTTAACAAAGAACTTTATTTTAAAAAATATGCAACCTTAACTAGATCTGGACCCTTTAATTATACATTATACATTGATAATGCTAGACAGTGGTTCTAAGCGAAATATCTGTTAAAAATAAAATAAAATATGTCATCTATCATCTAACTTCTTGTGATTTCATTTACCATTAAGTTATTTGCTCAATACAACATTTTACAAAAGAAAAAATCTTAAAAGGGTCTGGATCAAGTAAAAGGTAATATTTTTAGATGAAGTAATGTTATTAAAATTTCTTTGTTGATATCTTGTCTTATAAAACTGCGAAATTTCATCGAATTTCTAATAGTATTTTAAATGTTTTATTCAGTATTTAGTGATTTAGTGATACCATCAAGGTGGTTTAGTGATGCCATTTAGTGATTTAGTGATACCATCAAGTTTGTTTTCCCTGGTACCTAAAATTAGATTTTATTTCCAATTATGAGAACCAAAAATAATGTACATTAACTCATTAAAACTAAATAAAATAAAAGTTACAGTCAGGGATCCAATTGTAATTAATTCCTTGTTGATATTTTAGTTTAAATATAATGTTATAAAAGTAGAAGTAAACATGAGAAATAAATTATGGCGTCTTATTATGATCCATCTTATGATTCTTTCCCCCATGAAGATGAGCGGTATGGTCCACCACAAGTAGTTCATCGTCAACATGATAGTTCATCACATCGTTACATTTCACCAGGACGTCATGTAGATCATAGTAAGTAACTATTTTAGTGGTAGTAAGTGTGAAATTATGTGTTGCTTTTAGATGTATTACATCTGATATTAGCTCTAAATTAAAGAACTTGTAAAATTCTCTTGTTTATAAAGCGATTTAAAAATCAAAAATTTGGATAAAAAAGATTGCCCTGTATCTCTAGATGCGTTCATTAGTTTTTTTAGTTTTTTGTGCAAAGTAAGAACATACTGTATTGAGTTGGGAAATATAGAAATATATCATTTTTTACCATTGTCATTTTTTGGCCCTGAAACTCAAGATTTCATTAAATTTTTCTAAACTTAATGATAAATAAAATAAATTTTAGATAAAATTAGGCTCAACTAGGTTTTGCATTGCCTCAAATTTTAGTTGCATGCAAAGATAATTACAATTTTAGTTGCATGCAAAGATATTACAATTTTAGTTACAGGCAAAGATGATTACAATTTTAGTTGTGTGCAAAGATAGTTACAATTTTACTTGCATGCAAAGATATTACAATTTTAGTCGCATGCAAAGATAATTACAATTTTAGTCGCATGCAAAGATGATTACAATTTTAATATCTTTTGATGACATCTTAATAGAGTTATGTATGAAGGAGTAAATGAATAAACATCTAATAATGGAAATAAACTCATTTCTTTTTCTTAATATATATATGGAAACAGGGTCAATATCTCAAGATCCGTTCATCAAGTTTTTCTGATTTTTTGTACAACGTTAGAGATAAGTATAAGGTATAAACTGACATAGGTGTCATAATTCTGAAAATTCTTGTTGGCGTAACTAGGGTCAAAAGGTCAAAAATTTTCATGTAACCCAGCTATCTCAGAAGTTAGAGAGTGTCATAAATGAGGTAAAGTGTCAGAACCAGATTTTTTAGAAAAGTTCTTGTTTCCATGGAAAAGGGTCAAAAGGTCAAATTTAATAATTCTTATATTGACAGTTTCTTTTCAATTTTTTTATGGTAATCCATCCCTTGTTACAAATATTTTTTACCAGGTGATAATTTATTGTTTGATATGTTTTAGGACAAGTTTACAACAACAGAGTATCACCTTCATTTTTCGCAACACGCCTTGATGAAAATATTGCTCCATTAATTCCATACCAATATGATGCTCCTAGACATGGATATGAGGCTTTACAAAGAAATACTGATTACGAGGCTGCTTTTGATCATGAATCTGCTGGATATGAGCATGTACCCTTATATAGACAAAACGATTATGAGGCTAGCAAAAGACAAAACGATTATGTGACTAACAATAGACACTATGATAATGAGGCTGGTAATAGACAATATTATAACAACAATGATAATGATGATGCCTATAGACAAAACAATTACAACGAAAACTATAGTGAAACTAATTACAACGAAAACTATAGTGAAACTAATTACAACGAAAACTATAGACAAAACAATTATGTTGCTACCAATAGACGACAGCAGTTCCAGGCTAACCGATACGAAGATTTACCAGCTCATGAGGCTAACCGATACCACAATGTACCAGCTCATGTATTATTAGAACGTAGAAGTAGTAAAGAAGAGGATGCAAGACAGCTGATTGAAAAAAACAGAGCAACAAGATCTCAAAATAATCTATCAATGGCGAATAAAGCTCTCGATCAGACTTTTAATAAAAATATTGATAGGGAAGAAATTAGCTTCAATCAGAAGTCATTTGATCATGATCGTCATAAGGATGCATCATGGGATGATGAATTGCTATCTCCATCCCATAAAAGTTATCACAAATCTAAAGAGTATTCATCGAAACGTCATAAGAGGCATCGGTCAAGAAGACGAAATTCCAGAAGGTCTTCGGTAGAGAGGAAAAGAGAGTCAAACTATGATAGCAATTCTTCTGAGTCTTCTGATCATGGCTCCTCTGTTAAACGACATCGATCATCAAAACGAGATTTCTCAAAATCAAAACATTCAGACAGATGTAATGACTTTTTGAAACATTATAATAAACTTGTTACTAGAAAACCTCGATCCTTGATCCTCGATCCATCTCATCAAAATATAAGTCCTCAAAGTATTGAATCAAGTAAAAGCAAAAGTCCTCATAGTATTGAATCAAGTAAAAGCCCTCATATGACTACTTTATCACATCAAAATAAAAGTCTTTTTCATAAAAGCCCTACCAAAAAGAGATGTAACAGTAGAAGTCCTAGTAGTAGTAGTAGTCCTCGCTTGAAAAGCATCCTACGAAAGCCTTCATCGACTAAAAGCTCACAAGATCAGTGTAATGAATTAAATAACCAATTAAATGAAAGCAATTCATCTAGCCACCAACCAGAAACATTAGTCAAAGATCCCATTGTAATTCTTGATAACCCACCAAAAAAGAAATTAAACGAGGCCTTGGATGTAGATTCAAAAACTAGCCTGTCATCCACACAATCAAATACGACAGAAGTTTCAAAAGCTACCCTGTTATCCACACAATTAAATACTATAGAAGTTTCAAAAGCTAGCCTGTCATCCACACAATCAAATACCACAGAAGTTTCAAAAGCTAGCCTTCCATCCACACAATCAAATATCACTGAAGTTTCAAAAGTTAGCCTGTCATCCACACAATCAAATGCCACAGAAGTTTCAAAAGCTAGCCTGTCATCCACACAATCAAATACCACAGAAGTTTCAAAAGCTAGCCTGTCATCCACACAATCAAGTACCAGTGTAGTTTCAAAAGCTAGCCTGCCAACCACAAAATCAAATACCATTGTAGTCTCGAAAGCTAGTCAGCCAACCAAGAAATCAAATGCCACTGTAGTTTCAAAAGCTAGCCTGCCAACTGTAAAATCAATTACCAATGTAGCTTCAAAAACTAGTCTGCCTACCACAAAATCCAATACCGCTGAACTCTCGAAAGCTAGTCTGCCAACCACAAAATCAAATACCGCTGTGGTTTCAAAAGCTAGCCTGCCAACTACAAAATCAAATACCGCTGTGGTTTCAAAAGCTAGCCTGCCAACCACAAAATCAAATACCACTGTAGTTTTAAAAGCTAGTCTGCCAACCACAAAATCAAATACCACTGAAGTTTTAAAAGCTAGTCTGCCAACCACCAAATCAAATTCTGCTGAAATTTCAAAAGCTAGTCTGACAACCACGAAATCAAGTACCACTTTATTTTCGAAAGCTAGCCTGCCAACTGCGAAATCAAATACTGCTGTAGTTTCAAAAGCTAGTCTGTCAACCACAAAATCAAATACCGCTGAAGTCTTGAAAGCTAGTCTGCCAACCACAAAATCAAATACCACTGAAGTTTCAAAAGCTAGTCTGTCAACCACGAAATCCATTACCGCTAAAGTTTCAAAAGCTAGCCTGCCTAACATGCGATCAGATACCGCTGTAGTTTCAAAGGCTAGTCTGCAAACCACAAAATCGAATAACACTGAAGTTTCAAAAGCTAGCCTGCCAACCACAAAATCAATTACCATTGTAGCTTCAAAAGCTAGTCTGCCAACCACGAAATCAATTACCGCTAAAGTTTCAAAAGCTACCCTGCCTACCACGCAATCAGATACCGCTGTAGTTTCAAAAGCTAGTCTGCAAACCACAAAATCAAATACCGCTGTAGTTTCAAAAGCTAGCCTGCCAACCACGCAATCAGATACCACTGTAGTTTCAAAAGCTAACTTGCCAAGCACACAATCAAATACTGCTGTAGTTTCAAAAGCTAGCCGTCCAACCACGAAATCAAATACAATTGAAATTTCAAAAGCTAGTCTGACAACCACGAAATCAAATACCGCTGAAGTATCAAAAGCTAATCTACAAACCACGAAATCAAATACCGCTGAAGTCTCAAAAGCTTGTCTGCAAACCACGAAATCAAATACCACTAAAGACTCAAAAGCTAGTCTGCAAACCCTGAAATCAAATACCGCTGAAGTCTCAAAAGCTAGTCTGACAACCACGAAATCGAATACGGCTGAAGTCTCCAAAGCTAGTCTGACAACCACGAAATCAAATACCACTGAAGTTTCAAAAGCTAGCCTGCCTACCACGCGATCAGATACCGCTGTAGTTTCAAAAGCTAGCCTGCCAACCACAAAATCAATTACCATTGTAGCTTCAAAAGCTAGTCTGCCAACTACGAAATCAAATACCACTGTAGTTTCAAAAGCTAGTCTGCCAACCACGAAATCAATTACCGCTAAAGTTTCAAAAGCTACCCTGCCTACCACGCAATCAGATACCGCTGTAGTTTCAAAAGCTAGTCTGCAAACCACAAAATCAAATACCGCTGTAGTTTCAAAAGCTAGCCTGCCAACCACGCAATCAGATACCACTGTAGTTTCAAAAGCTAACTTGCCAAGCACACAATCAAATACTGCTGTAGTTTCAAAAGCTAGCCTGCCAACCACGATATCAAATACAATTGAAGTTTCAAAAGCTAGTCTGACAACCACGAAATCAAGTACCGCTGAAGTATCAAAAGCTAATCTGCAAACCACGAAATCAAATACTGCTGAAGTCTTAAAAGCTAATCTGCAAACCCCGAAATCAAATACCGCTGAAGTCTCAAAAGCTAGTCTGCAAACCCTGAAATCAAATACCGCTGAAGTTTCAAAAGCTAGTCTGCAAACCACGAAATCAAATACCGGTGTAGTTTCAAAAGCTAGCCTGCCAACCAGGCAATCAGATACCACTGTAGTTTTAAAAGCAAGTCTGCCAACCACAAAATCAAATACCGCTGAAATTTCGAAAGCTAATCTGCAAACCACGAAATCAAATACCGCTGAAATTTCGAAAGCTAGTCTGCAAACCACGAAATCAAATACCGCTGAAGTTTCAAAAGCTAGCGTGCCAACCACGAAATCAAATATCAGTGAAGTTTCAAAATCTAGTCCGCCAACCACGAAATCAAATACCACTATAATTTTAAAAGATAGCCTGCCAACTGTAAAATCAAATATCGCTAAAGTTTCAAAAGCTAGTCTGCCAACTGTAAAATCAAATACCGCTGAAGTCTCAAAAGCTAGCCTTAATACCACGAAATCAAACACCACTGAAGTCTCAAAAGCTAGCCTTAATACCACAGAATTAAATACCGCTGAAGTTTCAAGTGCTAGCCTGTCAACGGTTCAAAAAATTACTGCTAAGAAAAGTCTAAATGAACCAGAAAAAAATAAAGCATTAAGTAAACTTAAAAACGATATTTGGGTTGTGATGTCTGAACTTGAAGGTCTAGGGAATACGTCAGACGACTCTTCTTCTAGCGACAGTGACGTGGTTGACGACGAAGTTATAGCTGACCTTATAGAAGATATAAAAAATGACGACAGTAAGAAAAACTTGAATCGTCACTCCAGTGATCAGTATATCACCATCGATGAAATACATAACACAGTGGAAACTCATAGGGATTGTTCTCCCCCTGACGTTAACGGCACGAAACAAAAACAACGTGATGCACAATGTTATGAGGTAGTTGACGATATAGCAAGTAATGCTGACTCAGCAACTGACATATCAACCGACATATCATGCATAGCCGGCATAGCAACAACCGGCATAGCAACAGCCGATATAGCAACAACCGACATAGCAACAACCGACATAGCAACAATTGACATATCATCAACCGACATATCAACGACAGAAAATGTGATAAAAAATCAAGCTATTGTTGTTGTTGAAAAACTTTCGACATCGCCATATAACATACTTTCTCTCACCTCGCCTGTTTCATCAATTACGTCATCGTCCTCGCCCTCTGACTTTAACGATATTTTACCCTCCACATCTAACCTTGAAGATATTTCACCCTCGACCTCTGACCTTGAAGATATTTCACCCTCCACCTCTGTCTTTGAAGATAGTTCACCCTCCACTTCAGATGATGAAGATGTTAGCAGTTCTGAAGAAAAGCTGCAATCAGTTTTAAGGGGAATGAAAACCGCCAATCCGAAAACGAAGACAAAGTTGACAAAAGAGCATCAAAATAATTACAAATCGAATTCTGTGAATAAAGCTACTTCCGTTGTAAGTAAGTATTTAAATAAAATCAGACTAAAACATCAACAGCATTCAAAAAGTATCAAGCAAAATAAAATATCGAAATTACATAAATCAGAACGTTTAAAACCAGGACGAGAAACTGAATCTAAAACCCTATTTGATAACGAACTTAAAAATAATATAATTGGTAACACTCAACGAAATAAACTTCACCCTAAAGACAAAATTGTTTCAAAAAGTAAAAGCACTGCACCAAATAAGTGTAAAATACTTAATGAAAGGAAGAAAACGAATTATAAGATTACTGAAAACACAGACCAGATAAAGCATCTAAACACTGACTTTCAATTGACCCGTAACTCATCTATAAGTGAATCGGATGATAATATATCTCTTAATAGTCTAAAAAGTAAGCTGAATGATCTAGGTAAAAATAAGTTGAATAAGCAAGTCGAAAGTTCTAACTCAAATAATAAAAATGAAAAAGCTACATGCAAAGGAAACAACAAAGTTAAACAACCAGAAGGAACATGTACAGAAAACAAAAACAAAAATGAAATCTCAACTTCAACTGATGGAAATTACAAATACGAAAATAGAACCACTTGCAATGATAAGAAATTGGTCGAAAGCCTTGAAAAGGTCGTAGGACAAAAACAGAATCAAAATAACAAACCTTCAAAACTAGAAGACCTAGAAGTAAATAAAACTGCTGGTGAACGAAATAAAAGTACTTGCGAACAAGATACAGTTCCAGCTGTTTATCAAAACACTTTTCTCTCAGTTACAGCAAATGAGCATAGCAAATCGAAGGAAGCTTTAAAACATACTGATAATGAGTTTCACACCAACTCTACTAACTATTCGACAAACAGTACGCAGAACATCAGTCAAGAATGTCGAACGAGTTCTTCCATAGAAAGTTATACCCCCTGTGTTATTAGCTCTGTTGGGAAGATCTGCAACACCATCATCACTGATCATGTGAAAAGTTTCCCAGGGACAGAAGTTGCAGGAGGGAATACAGCAAGTAAAAATAAAACTCCGACACAAATAGAACAACGTACTAAACGAAACAAGGCTTTAAAAGAAATCAAACATCTCATTGAAAGTTCGAATGGGAATAGTATCGGTAATAATAATAAGACGTTTGTAAACGACGTTGAAAGAAACGTGAATGTTGAAGAGATACTGTTGTCAAAAGGTGACATATCGTCGTCAAAGAGTGCGTTTACTGCCGTACAGCGAACAATAGATAAACCAGCAACTGATCAAATAACTTTACAGCAAGCTCCAGTTACAAAAGTTATTAAACCTTTATCTTTCCTTACTAGCAGCTCAATATCTCTCCTTTTTCCTAGATTTACAACTTTATCGCCGATTTCTACACCTGTAGCTTTCTTATCACCCACAAATACGCCGGTAACGTCGCCGGCATCACGTTATACACCTGTCACATCAACATCGAAAAGCACGTATTCATTGTCGAATTCGTTCATAGCAACTACTTCGTCACTAGCAAAAACTGCAGAACAAAAAACTTTTGGTATCGCCTCTGCGGCTAATTCTAAAGAACTTCTAACAAAAGTAACACCATCTTTGACAAATCCTAGAATATCAGTTAGAACGACCCTGCAGCCGACCAATGACCCAGCTACCACTCAAACAATCCTTACACAGGTTTCAAACTCTTCAACCGCTTCTAGATCCGTTCCTCATAATTATACCACAACCAAATCTTCTGTATCTGACCAGACAGCAATGCACGCCTCAAAAACTCAAAACTATCCTCGACGTAGCGCTTCTCGATTTAGCGACTTTCCACCTTGCGACTCTCGACTACAAGGTCATCCAGAGAACACTCAGAAAGATGAACGAATTTTCACATCGAAAGTATTTACGACGGTTTTAGAATCAATAAGTAACTCAATAAAACAACAAATTCTTACGACCGTCACAGCTGCTAACACGTCGCCAACAATTGCTAACTTTGATATAGCTAATCGACAAAATGACGTCTACGACTCGTTAAAAAATCGTCAAAATCGTGATTCTAGCGGCTCCAAAGAAAACAACAGTAGTTCTTCTATTCCTACTTTTTCTAATGTCGATTTTAATTCGCTCAAAGATATATTGTCACGTGTCTCTTCAGGCGACGAAAATCAAAATAATGCTAACTATAATAATAATGAGAGAGACATTCAACGAACAAATAATAATCAGAGAGACAATCAACGAACAAATAATATTCAGAGAGACAATCAACAAAAAAAAAGTTTAAAACTCAAAGATATTATTTGTAGCGAAAATAACAGGCCAGGTATAAAAAGACCTTTACATTCAGAAAATAATGTTAACGATAAAGTAAAACGACGTTATACTACGGATTCAGTAGAAACACGTGACGGATCACGTGCTCGCCGTAGTTGTAGCTATGACAACGTTACAAATACTCAAATCACAACATCTACACAATTCAGTCGTTATAATAGCGTAAATTATGGAGATAATAATATGGACGGAAGATTACATCAAGGAGATAAAGGCGGATACGAAAGGTTAAATCGTAAAGATAGTTACAGCAGCGAAAGATCAAACAGAGACAATAACAAAAATGACAAAAAAAATGATCTGCGGAATAAAATCGGTAAAAGACAGAATAGCGGAGATCAAAATTCAAGCAAACAACTCGCATCCGACGTAAATCGTTCTTCCAATCAAGTTACGACATGTGACGTCACAAGAATAAGGTTTGTTTATTACAAAAGTAAAAAGTCTTGGATTATACAAACCTCTTATACAATGCTAAATGAGTTTTAGGAGAAAAGTTTTATATTACATTATAATATTGCTTATCCATTTTATCATGACACGTGATCTTATCTTCTATTGAGTTTTAATCATCATTTGAGTACCCTTTGCTGTCCTTTTGTGAATATTCAAATATTTTTTCGCACTCTTATAATGAATGTTTCTATAAATGCTGTTTCTCGCCAGAATACCTGCCTCTTAAAGTCTCTGAAAGATTATTTAACAAAGTTTCACTCGCCTTTCAGTAGTACCGACAACGCTGGCGAAACAAAAGATACTGTTATTCAGGTAAGAGTGACCATGGTTTTTTACTTACTAAATACTAAACAAAGGCTGAAGCTTTAAAAAAACGCAATAAATTGCGATAAAAACTCGTACGCTTCTGGTTTTACTCAAATTTAACGTAGAGAAGAAATTATTTTAATTATTTCTATTATTAGTTTAAAGGGACTTACTCGGATACAGGAATATTGTAAAGAGATGTCTTTTGTTTAGTGAATCTGAAATTATCTGATAAACTACACAGAAATTGCATGGAATTTTCATAGAACACTACTGAAGTCTTACTTAGGGATTAATAATTTTGTTCAAAACACCTGAGTAAGTCCCTTTAACACAGTGATTATATTATACTACTGTAAGGGAAGAATTTTCGTGGAATTAGTTTATTGAAGGTAATTTCGGGGAATTTATTTTCTTAATAAGGCTATGATTGTTGTTTAATTGTTTACTTCAGTACTTATTTGTTTATGTAAAATTGTTTATGAGATGGAATTTGATTACTTGATTAGAATTTGATTACTAACCCTATAATAACTTTTTGTGAATATTGACCGACGTTTGGCCCGAGCTTGCGAGAGCAATATGTAAACGAAGGTCAATATTTAAGGTATTGCTCGAGCAAAAATGTTATTATATGGCTTATTACCCGATTTATTTATTGTTTTTTTAGTCAATGTACTATTAACAAAAATCAATTTAAGCATAAATATATAAGGCAAAATATATAATTAATGTTTTAAACCAATCAAAACAAGGGATTTTGATTACGGCAAATCTTCCCTTTCAATCGGGTAATAATTGATTAGAATTTGATTACATATTTAATTATTTTTGCTGAATTTAGTTTTGCCATTTTGGGACTAAATCGCGAAAAATAAATTCCGGAAAAACCCTCTATAATATTTTCTTTTGTTTTAGAAGTTTACAAGTGATGTGTCAAGCATCAACAACACGGTTAAGCTGCTGATTAGGTTTGTTGAGTTGTAATATAAAGTTAACTATATCATACGATTAAACACACAGTTTCTCCACATCTAAATTTCGCATCTTGTCCACTTAAAGTTTTAAAAGGGAAGTTTGACCATGAAACAAAATGGCGACTGAAAAAAACA
>JAYJMI010040668.1:0-12158 GCA_036873855.1 Sarsia tubulosa
AGGTATTTTTGCAGCTAGTTTCGGCCCTATCCTGGTAAAAAAATCGTTAAATTCATTTGCAATATTTTCTTCATTATGATTTCTCTTATAATTTGAAAGAAAAAATATAAATATAATATATTTTGTTGTTTCAAGTACTAATTCCAAAAAGCTATGAAAAAAATTAATATGAGACTGGAAATAACATTATAGCTTGTATAGTATTGTTTTAACTGTGTTCTAGTTTCCTCCATTGCGAGTGATAAATATCAAATGTTTCCCGCTGTGATTTATTTAGATTTACGTTTACCGACGTTCACCTCCGACTTTTCAACTTGAACTGATGAAAGAATTCCCTGTACAACTAATGTTCACATCTATTACAATGGAGGGTTCGGATACCGTAAAAATTGACAGTTTATTTGGTGTTACGGTGTATTGCTCGCTGGATGTATTTGCTTGTAATGTGACCATTTCAGGTTATTATCATAATAAAACTATCGGTAAGTACACTAAGTCATTGAACCTATTAATTTACTCTTACTTCTCCGATTTTCTGTCCGTTGTTCCGTCAGAAACATCAAATTCTCAGCAATCTAGTTATTTTTTTCTGATTTTGGGATTTTGTGGTTAAATTTTGAGAAGCATAAATGTGCAAAAGATACAAAAACGAGTTCTTGTTGTCCTACTTATTGGATCAAAAGGTAAAATTTGGCCCTTAAAACGTCAGTTAGATATCTCGAGATAAACGATTATTAGATTTTTTGGTCCCCGGCTTTTGTCGAAGGGGTCCTTTAAATTCAGGTCCGTAATTCAGGAAAAAATAAATTAAATTCAGGACGTACGTCCGTAACACAGTTTCCCAAGAAATCGTTCATCAGTTTTTTCTGATTTTTTCCATGAACTTAGTGGGTCATAAGTTATTCAAAGTGACAGAGCCGGTTTTTTGACAAAAATTCTTATTTACCCGAATTGGTGTCAAAAGGTCAAAATTTACCCAAAAATCACTATTTTCCAAGATATCTCCAGATCCCTTCATTGTGTCATTGTGGCAATTTGAGGTCAAAAAGTCAATTTTTGTACGGAATTGATATTTTGCGAGATATCCTATGCTACAAAGTTCCAATTCACTTGAAATTTAGTACATTGATAGAGATTAGTAAAGCATAATGTTTGATCCTATAGTTTCTTCATAATTCTGCTCATTTGCTGCATGATGAGGTAAAAATGGTATTTTTTCAATACAAATGCTGCTATAAAAATTTAATTTTTGCGTTTTTGTCAATGAAAGAGCTGATGATTCGCTATTCATCATTTGCATCTTTTTACAATACTGCTCATTTTCTGCATGATAGTGCCATTTGATAAAAAATATCAGTTACCGGGGATCCAATGTCTATCACTTGTTTTTCAAATGTTTTCGAATTTGTAAAAATTCTTATTATCTTTTTTTATAATGTAGGATTATTCGGTACAAATAATGACGAATCGTCCGATGAACTGCGCATGCCCAATGGAAAGTTATCATCGAATTTGCTTTCATTTATTAACTCATACGAATTAACTAATTCAAGTGACTGCGTTGCAACCAATCCTGAAGATGTATTCGGGGGAGTAAAAGAGGACGATCAGCGTGAACAACTGAGGGAAAAATGCGGAGAAGATTTCAATAAAGTTATTCCATTCGACATCAGCAAGTCAGTATAAGACAATAATTGTTGATCATCTTTTATACTTGGTTTCCAATGATCAGATGATCAAAGTTACTACTTATCTCGTCTTCCATCTTGAATCATGTGTAAACTTCTTATACTTGTTCAATTAACGCCAGGGAAAGTTGACTTTTATAAATCAACTTCAGCAAGTTAAAAAGTTTTTCAATGAAATTGAGCAGGTGAACTAATAACTTAAATCACAAAATTAGGAGGTTAAAAAGGTGACTAAGCAAAATACTAACACACGATAATAACGCATCACGTTACGTAATATTTTGTCGTGTAAACTATTTTGACTGATTGCTAACTGATCTCGTGGATTATATTAAATCATACCTATGCTAATAATCTATATCGTTGTATTTATATTCCAGACCAAACACCGCCCTTCGTAGCACATCGTTCGTTTCTGTATGCATGAATGAACAACCAAGTTGTCAACTAACACAGCAATTTGCAAGTAGTCAACTAAACGAAAATGACGAGCTAATAGCTCAACCGATAAATTGCGGTAAGTTTGTATTTGACTTTAATTTTGTTTGTTTGCTCAATTTACTCGGATGGAATAAAGTGGACAATATAAATGATGCTACTTTACTTACGTTCAGGTTACTTAAAAAAACACTTCTAAAACGAAGATTTCTGCTTAATTTTACAGTCTGAACGCAGATGCAATATAGTAGTTACTTTTTCAGACAAACACGCGCATAGATAATGATTGTTGTTATTTGATTGAGTTGACTAATATTTCATTTCTCATTTACTTCAGGTAATTGCTCTACTAACCCATTAAAGTACATTTCGTCACCTGTTGCTAACAACAAAGCTCATATCGTTCTCGTCATTAATCTCAACCGTAACATGCTTAAAACAAAAGAAAAGTTAAAGATAATGTTTCAAAAGGTTAATCAGCAATACGGGCGTAAGTTTCGATTCAAGTTTACTGTAGTGGCGTATGGCGGGAGTAGAGTTCGAAAACAACCTCATCTACAAACAGGGAGTAAAAATGTTTTCATGACACACAACGAATTGATGATTGCGCTTGAAGGATTGCAATTTGATGGAAGAAAATCTAAAGAAAGGTACTTTAAAACTTCAAAATTTGAATTAATGAAATCGATATTAATATTTTTGTTTTTATTTGAATTCATCGATAGACCTTTTTATTAATACCTGCGATGGAGAATATTCTATTTGAAAACGAGAAATATCTGGGTATGAAACTTAATTGGTATTTCCTAGGTTTTCCTTGCAATTGATTACTTAAAATAAAACTTCTACAAATTTTTTCTCGTCTTCAAATACTTCTTCAAATAACTTCGCTGATATTATTACTGAAAAGTCGTATTTTGAATATATAGAAATATATAGAAGGTCGAATTGAATAGTGGGTTTTATATAGTATACTATAAAATGTAGCGGGTGCGATATGGTCCAATGGTTTCGATCCGCAACTCATCTGCTTCGGTGACCGCGGTTCAAACCCCTCTTGCATCACGAGGACTGTAGAAAACCTTCGAATCTGGATTACTTCATCATCATATCGCACCTTCATAATCATATCGCACATAAATATATCAACTTCTTACTCCGTAATAATGATATTTTCTATTTAACACACAGACTTGGTAATATATATAATAAAAATAACCTAAGCGGGTGGAATGTATAACCCTATAATATAAAGCTATATATACCGTTGATAATGATGCTCTTACTCGTCTATAACAACGCTTCATAATACGGTAATGTTGTTATTTTCCCACTCATTGATAATAATGTTTCTTACACCAATTCCCTGCAAAGCGATACAGGTGCTCAGCACTTTAACTCGATAATTTATCATACTTTAGAATGGGTTTATCAGCTTTGAAGTATGCCGCTCAACTAAATTATTCACTTGCAAGTAAAATCTTCTTACTCGTCGACAACGATGCTTCTTACACCAATTCGCTGCAAAGCATGATGGAGGTGTTCAGCACTTTAAATCAACAATCCATCATTTTGAACGTGATCAACAGATATAAGATGAAACGAAGTATGTACTATATTTCGTTTTACTTTCTTCAACTCAGCTGTGCATTTTTTTTATAAGTTAGAAGAGAAGTAAACAATCCAGGAACAACCATTAATTCTGATCAAAAAAGGTTTTTTCGTCAACTCTAAAAAATATCAAAACAATTAGTTAGTTTTTAGCAAATTTTGAACTTAAAATGAACAATAACCAGATATTTGAAATCCTTGACAAAAATGCGCCCTCTAAACAAACAAAACATAAAGAAGCTATATGATTTGACCGTGACTTTCTTCAAAGACAGTTGAAAAATAATTTAAATGTCTATAGTTATATTGTCATATTCCTGGTTATATATATAGTTATTTTCCTGTTATGGAATAACTGAAGTTTTATTGTTTTATCTTTTTGTCATTAATGAAGACATTACACACTGCACAAGAAGATATTCTTCATACTACTCTTTTCTAATAATCTAACATAGTTTCACTCATTCTTTGCTACAAAAAAACGTACGAAAAGTTGCTCTTACGTGTTCCCAGTTGCCTTTTTCTCCGGCGGTTTTAAAGACGAAGGGACTATATCTATAGTCTACTAATATTTACATTGGAAATTTGCATCATTTAACTTTTTCTCTCAGACCTGCTTTTTTGGCCGCTCTTGTGCAGCGTCTAATTTAATTCAGTAAAGTCGTCAGAAGCGCGACCTAATATGAGTATGAAGCAGGCCTTACTGGTCTCGTTTTTGAAAGTTTCAAAAGATACTAAGTTTCAAAAGATACTAAGTTTCAAATAGAAATTATTGTAGCTTTGGATTCTACTTACGTATCTTTGCATTATGTACTTTTCATCTATTGTGAGATATTATTGAAAATCAAAATTTAAAATAATTTTTACGTCGTGTGAAGTAATCTTTGGAAACTGAAACATCTAGTATAAACTGAAACATCTATATAAACTGAAACATCTAGTATAAACTGAAACATCTAGTATAAACTGAAACATCTAGTATTAACTGAATTGTTTTTGTAAAGTATACTAATCTTTAAATGTTTGACAAAATGTTGGAACTAACCAGTCCTATCAAAAATCCGTCATACAAAAAAACTCTTAGACTTACGTCATACAAGACACTTTTAGATTTATGTCAAACAACACACTTTTAGATTTATGTCAAACAAGACACTTTTAGACTTATGTCAGACAAGAAACTCTTAGACTTATGTCAGACAAGACACTTTTAAACTTAGGTCAGACAAGACACTTTTAGACTTATGTCAGACAAGAAACTCTTAGACTTATGCCAGACAAGAAACTCTTAGATTTATGTCAGACAAAACACTTTTATACTTAGGTCAGACAAGACACTTTTAGACTTATGTCAGATAAGACACTTTTAGACTTATGTCAGACAAGAAACTCTTAGACTTATGCCAGACAACAAACTCTTAGATTTATGTCAGACAAAACACTTTTATACTTAGGTCAGACAAGACACTTTCAGACTTATGTCAGAAAAGACACTTTTAGACTTATGTCAGACAAGAAACTCTTAGACTTATGCCAGACAAAAATGTTCTTAAACTTATTTATTTACCTTACATATTTCTTAATTATTTATTACTAGCGGAATTTTACAATTGGACTGAATAAGTAATAATCTCCCATCTTTTTGTAGATGTGATCGGTAAAGATAGCTTTGGTCATCGCTATCACGTGAGATTACCTAAAGGTGAAAGGATTGGGAGCATTCAATTCCCACCACCGGATGATTATATGCCGCTTGTTAAAGAAACAGGTGGTGCTGTTTTTACTTTAAAAGCACTAACTTCATCACGTTCAATATGGTCGAAATCCACGGGTATAGCGATTGGTAAA
The DNA here is from genome assembly GCA_036873855.1 of Sarsia tubulosa. NCBI lineage: Eukaryota > Metazoa > Cnidaria > Hydrozoa > Anthoathecata > Corynidae > Sarsia > Sarsia tubulosa. The sequence goes on from JAYJMI010040668.1 coordinate 5,586, forward strand.
GCCATCAGTCTGCAAATTAATAGAGATCAAAAGTTGTGCAAGACTTGTTACTGTAATCGATGTGAAAATAATGCAAATCGAGCAGAATGTGACATCGGTAGGTTGTTGGTCTTAAATAATTAAAAATGTTTTTCAGTGAAACAAACTCTTTTTATTCGAGATTGCATAGATAAGTGCATTTCAACATGCAACATGTTTTTATTGAGATTTTCCATTCAAAAATGCTATATTTTTAAAGCTTCTCAGACTATTACTTTTATGCACGACGAAGCTTAATACCATTTATAATTGTATAAACTCCATTGATATCCCATATTTATGTCACTTTCCCAAATTTTTCTTTGCTGTATAAATATTTCTGAAATCTTTAAAATAGGAACAAAACAGGAAATATTCGAAGACCACAATCTACCCTATGTATAAAAAGTGACTAGATCTGCTCTAGTGATGAATCGAAAAATATTTTCATGTGCTTTTTAATCAAATAGATTATTTTTTTTAGGCTATTGATAAAGATCTTATGGGAGATAGTTAAAAAACTAGAACTTGGAATGGAGAGAGAGTTTTTATAACAATTTACGAAATTATTATTAGAGTGTATTTAGTTTTTTTGACCAATATATTCTTTAACTGAAATAAATTGTTTTTTGCTTCCTTTTTGTTTCAATGGGAATATTCTTAGACAAAAATATTTGAATAACATAAATGTTTTTTTCCTCACACGATTTGATAATTAATAAATTTTCAACAATTTTTTTCTGTGCGAAAGTCTAAATAACTGAATATAGAGCGAATCAATGAAATAAGAATTCTTCTTTTATTTCCATCTCCTTTCTTCAAACAAAAGTAGTGCTATAAAGTTAGAATGGAGATTTCTTTCGCAGGTGAAATATGCGATAATAAAGTTTTAACGAAAAAACCTAAATGACAACGTTTCTCCGATTATTCCTGGTTACCACAATATGTACATAACATTGGTTTGGTGGTTATTCTTTAATTTCCATATTAAACGGTATATCCTCGATACTCTCAATAATTTTAAAATAACGATATTGTTTATATTTCTTTTATTCTAGGTGTTTCCCTTACAGTTTTTAACCAGTACAGTATATTTTTGCTCACTAGGAATTTATCTTGTTCAACTTTTTTCTTTGAACAATAATATTTTCATTTATTTTCGAAAGAGATTATTTGATAAGACAAGGATATCTAATTGGTCGATATTATTTAATTGGAAAAATAAGGGAAACTGAATTCTAATGTTTTTGATTTTCGTATAAATTATTTTCACAACATAAAGAAAAGGAAATTAAATGTTTCACGTTTGACACTACTGCTTTGACACTACTGCTTTTGTTCTGTTCGTGAATATTTCATTAGTTTGACATATGAATATAGGTAAAGTGGAAAACAAAATTGACCATGTAGTAGAAATTAAAGAATATGGTTGTAGACTGTTCGTTTGGCTTGGGTTATCTCCCTATAATATGGGGAGGGTTCACTCTGATTACATTAGCTACCTCGTATAGTGTAGCCGTACTGCAGGGTCATGTTTACCCCGTACTACCTTCGATAAGTGACACTGGTACACGAATACCTGAATCCAACGTTTTCTCTCTACTCATGAACATCTCCATCATACTGGCATTAGCGAACTATTTTGTTCGATTCTTTCAATGTCAACATCAAGCAAGAAATTGTGGAGATAACCGAGAGCATTTATTCCGATACAATACATTTTCGTTTATTTTCGCTCTTACAAGTATTATGGGAGCATTGATTGTAGCTAACGTTCAATCACGAAAGGTTAGTTCATTTCGCTTCATAAATATCTCATACTTTTATTATTGCTTGTCAAGTTCATGTGGCCATAAAAATAGTTCTCGTATAACTTCAGCTGGATGTAGGAAATTTTTTTTACCATTAAAAGTTTTTATCATATCCCATTTTATTCTATTTTAAAAAATCGTTCCAGGATTTAGAAAAAATCTTCGCAGATTGGAAATCTTTGATCAACTGGGCCGTAGTTAATGCAGTTTTTTATTGTTATAATGAAGAATGATAAGTATATCTTTTTATAAACTTTAACCTAAATTGATAAAGACTTATTTAAGTCAGTTGTATTTTTATGAACTTTTAGCTAACTTTCTTTAAAAAAACATAAAAAAATCTTTTGATGACGTCATTTTTTTGAAAAATTTGTCAAAAATTACCATATAATATGCTTTTCAGCATGTTGCTCAATGAGGGATCACTCAAAAAATACTTTTTGTAGTTTTTTGAATGCATTTTAGGATCCCATAAAGGAATCGTAGCTACCTTATGTCAAAAAGTATTTGTTTTGGCTGTATTTTACAACATTAATAAAAATTGATGACGTCATAAGCACTAAATTGCTTAAAATCAATGCTTTCCACAATTTTTTGACATAAGATAGGAACGATTCGTTAAAAGGGCCATGATATCCTTTTAAAAAACCTAAAATGACACATTTTTAGAAATCCCCCATTGAGCAAGAAGCAAAAAAGCGTAATTTTTGAAGTATTTTTGATTTTTTGTCAAATTCATCTGCAATGAGATGCTCTGCAATCGTTGATGGTTTTAGTGGCAAACATATATGCTAAAGGCAAGCTTATATTTTCGTTGTATATCCTGATGGAGAACCTTAAGTTTCCGATTTCAGAAAGCCGTATGAGAAAAGACTCCAGTGTATCTATTTACGCTAAGCTATCCTACTCTCACCTTAGCTAACTCGATGAACAAATACAACAAGATTTTGCTTTTTTGGTTTATTTGTTTAGGCTCTTTTCACAGTAAATTTGAAAAGAACCAACGAGTATAATTCTTTATTTTCAGGCGTATTATTTGTTGGAGATTCACGATTCAGGTGCTATCATTATGTTTACATTTGCAACATTTTATTTCTGGATACAAACTTATATCAGTTATAGAATTTGCTTATACGGCATATACTCCGCGTTCCTTTGTCATCTACGATTAATGTTGACTTTTACACTGACATTATGTGCTGCCTTGTACTTCGCTTCCTCTGCTGTCAGCTTTCACATGTACAATAGTGGAAACCATTCACATAACACTGTTGCATTATGGGGTCCAGAGGATCCTGGGTATACTTTACATGTCATTGGTAATGCATCGGAATGGCTTTCATTTTTTGTGGTCATCGTGTACGCGTTAACTTATTTCGATGAATTTCAGCAAGTTATGTTAATTATCGATTGTCAAGAAAAGTCACCGACTATTATATCTTATGACGGCATTGGCGAGTATTCATCGTTAAAAATGAGCTCGATGGATTCAATAAATGACGACAACAACAACTAAAATTGTTGCTGCAACAATTTGAAGTCTGTAGTTTTTTGATGGGCCGCCTTTCTAAGAAATTTCTTATAATTTTGGTAATTCTTGTTCAATGTTGGAGAACCAGCCCCCATGTTAATATGGGGGTAGGCACTATTATTGGCAAAAAAATAATTGTTTGTAATTCTAGGGCTTTTATTGGGGGTTTTGGTGCACTATTTCAATCTAAAATGTGAAAAACATTAGAATAAGAAAGCTCTTCAAAAAATATTTAAAAGACAATTAAACGAGTTTAGTCATTTTCTGTCGGATTTTTGAGTAAATTAAGTTCAAACATGAAATTTTTGCCAAAATTCGTTCAAATTCCAGAATACTACTAAAACGCAGCAAAAAAGGCCTAAACTCATTAAAATGTCTTTTATATGATTTTTAGAGGGCTTTCGAACGGTGAGGCTAGTTTTAGCTGAAAATAAAAAACAAATTTACTGATTTTGTTGTCATGCAAAAGTGACTGAAAATATGAGCGAAAACGTGGTTTAGAAAGGTGTCTCCCCTTCTTTTTTTTAATCACAATATGTTTGCTAGTATTTGTACAAAGTTTCCTGCTTTTGTGACGATTTGAAGTATCATTGTGTTTCTCGATGCTAAATGATCTCACTATTCTAACCAAATACCATTGTAATAGTTTGGTTTCAAGTGATACCTACTTCACATTTTACCTTGATTATCTGCATAACTTTTTCAAATATGAGGTGGTTTCAACCGTTAAAAAAGTTCATTTTCACATTTTAGATGGCAAAACTCCAACAGAACCCATAAAAAGGGCCAATACTCGCATTTGTCACTAATAGCATTAAAACGATCTTGATCCTTGATTCCCATATAATAATCTTTAATAATCTTTAAAAAATAAAAATATTCTCTTTAGAAAGGTGACCCAAATGTTAAAAATTACATGAACTAGATGTATATTCTACTCGATGTATATTCTACTCAAGAAGTTCTAGTTTTATGTTCTACTCATATGTCGACGTTTTAAAGCAGACGATGTTCCTTAGTAGGAAGTAGTTTAAATGGGAATATTTTTGTAATGCATTTATTTGGTTAATTTAGGGAAAAAATACTAAACTAATAGTGTATTTTTTCAAAAATCTTTTTTCAGTGTTTTACGAATATATTCTATAGATACTACACGTACTACACTACTTAGGTAACTTATGTTAGACTTAACGAACGCAGTATCACTCACAATTAGCAGTTCGAATCTCTCTATTCATACCAGAGAGGTGGGAATACAGATAGAGGCCTACTTTACAATTCTATTATACAGAACTTGTTAATTAAAAATAAAAAGGTGGTAACAAATTTTTAACTACAATGCACAAACGAACTTTGGCTAGAATTGAAATTATTTGGTATTTTTTGACCTCACTTTTATTTCTTAAAAATCAATATAAAGACAATATATAAGATAATATAAAGTCCATACGAATCTTCTTTGTGGTCAGTTTTTACTGCACTTTTGCTACGCAACTTGAACTGTTGTTATCTTAGTGTAAACAAAATTTTGAGTTTTCCCAATAATATCTTGCGATATTCGATAATTCGCTAACTTTTTATATTCTAAAAAGATACAAGCAGGGCTAGGGAAAATAAACTCAGACTTCAGTCTAGGCTAAATAATAACTGACAACCCGAAAATAGCAGTTCTTGCGACAGTAGTTGTTTATAGAAAAATTTAAGAACATATATTTTTAAAACACAAAACAAAAAAGTCAAAATCATTTTCATCAATTTATGATAGGAATTTATAATGGGAAGGTGAAATTTAAGTTACAAAGTATTAAATATAATTGTTCCTTACCCTCACCGCCATAAATCCTAACCCCAAATCCTTCGAAGAAAAAATTTATATCTTTTGAATACATTTTTTACGTACGCATGATTGATTACTTAAATTGACATGTATTTTGTTTTGGTTTTGTTCATGCTTGATTGATATCGAATCATCTATAAACGAATCATATCATTTTAAGAACGTAAAATAACAAAAAGACAATGTAAAGTTATTTAATTAGCAAGTGCGGAATTTAAGGCCGCTCAATGTGCTCTATCTATATTTTCGGCTTTTTGCCAGATTTCTGCAACAAGGGGATAGTTAGGTTACATTCCAGGGAAGCAACTTTCGCGAAATGCCCCTTTTGACATGTTGTGCGAGAATTAACTTTCGCGGTGAGGGGAAAAAATAAATACAGTATTTTTGGTGAAAAATATAGAAAATTAAGATTTAGAATTTTTCACACGTTCCAACTTTCGCAAATTTTCCAAAATTCGCGAGAGTTTCTTTCGCATTATTTTCTTTCTCTAGCTACCTTAAGGGAAGATATTTTCGCGGGAAGAAATTTTCGCGATTTAGGCCCAAATTAAAATAAATTCCGCGAAACAACGATTTTCCCTTTTTTCCAAACTTTTATCAATAAAGCAAACAAATACCGTAGTTTCAACACAAACAAGGGATGAATTACCAGTGGATTCCCGGTATAATCTTTTTCCAATTTTTTGACAAGAAGATGTTAATATAAGAATTATTAAATTTGACCTTTTGACCCTGTTTCCATGGAAACAACAATTTTTTTAAAAAAATCAAGCAACTCCACTTTTCATCATTCATTACCCTTAACTTTAAGCAAAAAATTAGAGAAAACTGATGAACGGTTCCAGAAGCAGCTTGGATACGTAGTAAATTTTGAACTTTTGTAGTTACGCGCAAACAAGAATTTTCGGAATCTTGACACTTATGTCAGTTATATCTTATACTTGTCTCTAAATTTGTAAGAAAAATTAAAATTATGGATGTCTAACATGCAAAAAATCAGAAAAAAATAATAAGGCAATTCTGAGAAAACGTAATAACTAACGAACGGACGGGCGGACGAGCCTGAATTTATAGAACTCCGTCGGGAGTCCAATAAGGGACATTTTTGACCTAAATCGTGAAAATAAATTCCGCGAAAATTTCTTCCCTGAAGGTATATTGATGCTCTCAGTATGTTAATCTACATTCAATTCTATTATATGATATAGAGGTTAAAAACTTTATGTTAGATTTATTTTCTTATTCGCTATGCTCATTAGAAAATAACCTTATTTATTTTCTAAACTATATATTTAAAAGGGAAAACACAGTGTTTTAAGTTAGTAAGGTCGTCTTAGCAAGTATGTATGTACACAAGTTATTCTACCGTTCTCATA
>JAYJMI010040890.1:0-12156 GCA_036873855.1 Sarsia tubulosa
AGGGTTTAGTTATATATGTTTCTGGTCTCAGGGTCTAAGTTCGGTAGGTAGGGAGTGGCCACGATATCTTGGTAATTGAAAGCTGCATCAGCTCGACTTTTTAATGATGCGCCAAATGTCAGTCAAAATTCTTATCAAAATTATATTTACAAAAAAGAGAGATTTTTTTTGTCTTTAGTATTTCTTTTGATATTTTAACATTCTGGAGTTAGAACATAACATGGAGTTGGAAGTTAATAAAGCTGCTATAAATCACTTTATTTAATTCAGAAGAACAAAAGTAAAATAAGCTTAAATAGAGCCTTTATTTCCTGTTAAAGTTTATTTTTCGTTCTCAAGTCATGGGAGTTTTACTGTTTCAAGCATGTTGTTTCATAACAAATTCTATGATGTAACGAAGTGACAATATGGCTTCTGAAAATACTAAATTTGAGGTGTAAAGATTCAGATGATAAAATTTGGTATGTTTCAAGATCTTATTATAGCCTTCATTTCAAAAATATTTTTGACACGTAAAATTAGCGGATAGTCTAGTTCCAGGCCCTTTTGTGTTTTTGCTAATGAATGTTTTTTTAAAAATCTAGATTATTTTCATTTTTGAATTATATTTGTTTTATTAATTAAAAATTGTAAAAAATATTATCTCAACATACACTGGTATGTTAGAATCGTTATATCAGCAAAGACATAATAAGGACGTGCAACTAACCAACCTCTTCATTTTATGTTTCAAAAATGTCTATGATAGCATCTTTAAAGGGAATATGTCTCAAAACAAAGCTATAATCATTTTTTTTGATTGGTCGAAAAAACAAATGTTTTACTCTTTCAATTTATATTTTTCATCAAGCCAAATACGTGGTCTATTATTTGATAGTTTCAATAGTGTCTATAGAAATTGTAAGCATATGATAATTTAGCAGTCTGATTAATAATTACCTAGACGACAGATTCAGTTTACGAAGCATACCAATTTTTAACTGCTAAATCATTAAACTTCCAGAGGTATCACAAATTTAATATTTTCAGGAACCATGCTGTCACTTCGTGACGCCATACAACTCACTTTGAAGCAACATGCAGGATAAACCTCAACTTCCATAAAATGATAACGAAAAAAGATTTTAAGTCTATATCAGACTAAAGTTGGGGATCCCTTTAGGAAAAAGTTCAGTTGCTTCTTGTTTCAAACATCTCAAAACTTACGCATCAAGTATTAGTTTTTTTTATTGAAGTAAAAATCTTTAATTCCAATATTTTTTCAATTGGGATGATGTCGAGAACATTAAGTTATAGCATCAAGAAACTTCAATTATGTAAGGGGTAGCAGAAAATTAAGGAGAAAAAGCTACAAGATATTTTGAAAATTACAATACATCTCTTTATGGATTTCTAAATTTGAATTTCAGAAACATCAAATGACATATTCGAAATCCTTGTCAAAAATAAGCCTAGTCTCCAACATTTCCAGGCTTAAAAATACAAATAAGATTGATTAAAAAACTCAGTTTTTTAATTTCTATAACTTTATTCCAGTTTCCCAAAGTCAATAAAAGGCTTAAATTTTGATGAGGAATCCGAATATCTAATTCATTCTTTATAAAAAGCAATATTAAAAAAGTTGAGAATGGCAGATCCTTACGCTAAAGAGGTATATTAAATAAATTAATTTTCATCAGTATAAAAAAGATGTATCATGACTTGCCTGATGTTGTATGCTTCAGCTGTTCGAGTTTCTCTTAATTTTACACTTATATCAACTTGTGTCATTTCTTTCAAAATCTAGAGAAATAAATATTGAAATTCATTCAAATATTGAATTTCAATTCATTCACTACAAAAGATATCTATTTTGTAAAGAAATATTTGGCGCAGGTAAACTAATATAAAAGTCATCAATTTTTAATTTCCTAACTTATAAAATTGGTGATATTTATAATATATTATAAAACTAAAAGGCATGTCCTATTAGTTTTATGTTTCTAAAATATTTTTTAAAATTATGTCTATTTAGTCACCAATTTTTAATACCTAAACCATTAAACTTCTTTCAGAAGCCTTTCAGACTTTCAGAATAATTGATAAGAAAATCTTTATCCATTTTAAACTAATATATATATCAAAAAATCTAAAAACACCAGGATAATATGTATTACTAATACAGTATTAACAAGAATCTTCATACAAAAAGTTGTTATACAAGCAGAAATTTTGTATATTGTTTTTAAAATTTAAAAACTTAGTTTAGGAACGTTATAATATAATATCGTTGGAAAAAATATTTCTTTGCAAACAGTTTTTAATTTGCTCCTTATTTTTTCATATACCATCGATAAGGTTGTTACATTTCCTGCTACTACAGCATTGTTTTGTGACTATTATTGGCTACCTATTTAACACATGATCAGAAAGGTTCGAGAAATTTGACCGATCGCGGAAAGAAATATTCAGACTTTCCTAAGCTTGGTATCATAAATCAGCATTTTTACAATTAAAAAAGAATCAATTAACTATAACTTTTTTGTTATTGATTCTATAATGATTAAACTTTCACTGAATGTTTATAACATAATCTTGTTTTTAATTTTTTTTTAAAAAAATATCTAATATTTTTGATGACGTCATCAGAACGTATGACATCATTTCTCATTTTTTGACTTTTAGAATCGTCGGCCGATGCTGATTGTTAGAAACCCAGAGTAAATGTTAAATACATGGCTTTAGAAACAGAAACATATCAATGCTAACTCTTTTAAATGCAGATTTAGTGAAACCAGTGATTTTTACTAAAATTTTGGAAATGACGTCACACAAATATGAAATCACAAATGTGTGGTTATCGCATCAATCCTGAATGTGGAGATGCAAATAATCAACGAAAAAATGATCAGATAAAGTCAAAGATTGCTACAACACATACGTTTTGAAGATTGAACAATCTTTTAAACTTGCTGAAGTGATTGACAGTGAGGTAACTTACATGTGTCCGACTTGTAGTTCATGTAAAAATTGCAAATAAGTTAACTCATCAGATGGTACTACTACTACAACTTTACCTTTTATTAACGACCCTATTCAAAATTTCATTGTCATTAAAGCTGTCATTAAAACAGAGAAAAAGCTTCTAGATCTTGGACACGTTAATTATTTGAAAAATGTTCAAAAAGACTCAAGATGTGCTCAATAATTATCCAGTTCAGAATTACATCCCATGGAGAACAGTTTGGAAAGGTAATTATGTGAGCATGTCGAACCGTGTTATGTACTTCTCAACCAGCTGCATCGAGATACAGCAGGAATAAACATTTGGCTAGAAGAACGAAGAATATAAACAAGCTTTAAGAGATAATCATCAAATGGATGATGCAGCAGCAATACAAACAGATATACAAAAGATGTACAACACAGTGAAGTGTAAAACTGGAGACTGCTGTTATCAGCGTTATATCTGGAAACGAGACCTTGATCAAACAAAAATTCCAATAGAAACGATAACCAACACACTGATCTATGGGGTAAAATCAAGCAGTAACCAGTCATTGAAACTTGTTTTTAATTGGTTATCAAATGACGAACTACAGCTTAAACAAAGGACAGAGAATAGAGTCATTATGGTCTATGGATTTAGAAAAATGCCAAAATTGGTAGTAACTAACTTCATTTACGTTGTGACTTTAATCGATGTTGCAATTGGTCCTATATAAAATCGCCATATCGCAACTGTTCTTGTTAATATAAGTGGTCCATTTAAAGAAAATTCATCACACAATACTTATAAGTACTTATTCACAATAATTTTGAAGGTATAAAATTTCTGAAGAAAATGGGGTAAGATAATCCACTAACAGCTCCTAGACTATAAATTGTGTTCATGTTTTCTTTTTATAATATCTAGTTATTAGCTTCTGATTTCTGATTTATAACAGTACACTTTAGTTGAAAGTATACTTGAATTTTATATAAGTTTCTGATTTAGCTTTTAGATAATTATATACATGTATAATATGATATAATTTCAATAAGGCGTGGCTCCTACAATTAATTGTTTTTTAATAGCATTTCAGCATATATTCTAATATTTATATATATAGTAAGCATTATTATTAATACATATTTATGTAGTATTCTTTTCTCTATAAGCAGCAGATTTACTAGGCTTCTGGCTGCTATCAATGTTTCCTTAGTTTGTTGTTTCTATTGTTGTTTAGGCAGTATTTGCTGTAGACAATATTGTATGTATGCAGCTATTCTGCAAGATTTTATGTCTACCAGTCTAGATTTAACCTGCTCATGTTTGTTTTTATATGTTTTGAGACATTATTGTATTATATTAAAGAGATGTATAAAGGGAGGCAAAGGGATGCATATTTTTACCAGATCACTAGTAAAAAATAATATCAATAATGAAAATATAGAAAGTAACACACATACCAATTAAAATTAACGTTACGAAAAATAAATTTTTTTAACGTATGTTAGTCCAAGGTGAAACACGTGCTATTTCGTTAAAGTAAAAACATTCGAATTTAAGTCTTTTTTTGTCAAAACAAACATGGTCAAAAAATATGTTATAAAAATATAATGTCTTAAATTCATCGTTCGAAAACAAAATATTGTACTGTTATATGAATAGGAGCTTCTATGGTACAACATCATTTAATAAATTTCATGATACAGGAACAAAAATTGAAAATCAGCTGCGTCAAGTTGGTTGTAAAAAGTTCAAAAATAGCTGATTTTTAAAACTTATTATCAAAAAAGGGCCCACGAAGACCAAGCAAAATCAATTTGTATTATTGAGATGAACCTTTACCTACATCATGGCGAATATCTTGAGCATTGGAAAGCATTGGAAAGTTTAAACGGTGTAAATGAGCAAATTATTTCCAATCACCACTGCTATCTCACTGAATATATGCATGATTTCTGTCTCCAGTTTAGTAGCAATGCAGTTTCTTAGGTTTGTCACTTTATTTGTATGTCTCAGTATTTTGTGTCTTTCCATTTTGTGTCTTTGCATTTTGTGTCTTTGCATATATGAAACCTATTTTTTTTTGTCCTCAAGCATTATTTTGCAGCGCATTTTCCCTGTTTCGTGTTTCCTCAGCTTAAGTTTTTTTTGTGCATTCAGTTAATGCTCCGGCAGTAGTTCATAGTAATTTCTTATTTCCCAGAATCCGGTGCCAATTGAACCAGGAAATTTCTGCATTAAATTATTTGCATGTTTATGTGATATTTATGAATGTATTTCTTTATCATATTCCTTATTTAAGGGAGTTTTATTAATTTAAGTTTTTTTATTTTGTAGTTTGAACGCTTGCATAAAATCATTCTTTGAATGTTCCAAATTCTACGCTAAGTCATGCTATGCTGACCTTAATAAATTGTGAAACAATGTCACCGTAGTTCAATAAACTTCATACCCATTCTTCTGAATCACATTGGCCAATGTTAGAAAATGATGTCATCAGCTAAACAAAAATGAGAATAAATCATAGACAAAATTTATTGAGACAAATTGAACTCCCCTAACCCTAAATATAGTTTAAGTGTATAATGATTTCTGTTCTCATATATAAATCATATAGAAAAATATCTGGAGTCTTTGCAAAACATAGAAGCATGAAGCTACAAATAAAGGGACACATATGCAATTAAATTATTTTATACCATCCGTGATTCGATCTGTCATTAAGTTATACACTAAATAGCTCTTTAAAAGGTATGAGATGGAATTTTAATTAGCATTTTAAAGAATTGATTGGCTAATAGCGATATTTTTTGTCAAAAACGTGTGCATTTTTAAGGTGCTATAACTTTGGATTTCCGAAACACAATGACATAAAACTATCTACACCTAGAATTTTATTCTTTCATCTATCTACAGTATGCAATCCGTTACTAAGACGCACCGTGAACTGTATTTAAAATAAAGATGTTTGACATTGGTAAAATAATTAAATTGTTTAAGGAAGTTACGTAAAACATGGATACCAAAATAAAAATAAAACCTCAACATATTTTAATAATATTTTCTACCAATTAAAAGGTAATTATAGCGAATCACGGATAGGTTTGAATAGAATAAAGTTTTGCAAAGAACTTATAAAATAAATTTATGTTCATGTGTCTCCCTGTGTTTGTAGCTCCCTGATTATATATACCATGGATAAGACATCAAAGCTAATTGCAAACTGACCAACGCACTTACGGAAAGTAGGATCAATAAATTACGTTCTCTTGAATAACATGAATACTATGCTATAAAATGATATAAAGAAATAGTGTATAAACAAAAAAATGCTAACATATCCTTTTTAAATAAACATAGAAGCATACGTATCGAAAAGTTTGATGTAGTACGTGTATATTATTTTTGTTAAAGTTGTTGAACCAAATCGTTATGTTAAATGCATTTGAATGTTATGAATATTTTATTTGTTTTTGTAATTATCAAACAAAAATGATTGTTTTTATTTATATATACAGTGTGTCCCACAAATTTTTTTAATTGCTTAAAACGTTTTTGTTTCACTGCACGTCTGACATCTTTTGTGAGATTTAATTCAACAAAAAATCGTAAATTTTTTTAATATCTTTATTGTTTGTTTTTATTACACGTTGGAATTTCTTTTTCAAATCTTTTTCTTATAGTTTTGATTGATTTTTTAAATTTTTCGTCTAAAGTGAAGTGATCAAATTGTGTATATCTAGGTAACTTCTAGTTTTCCTGTAGAATTTAAAATTATCGACAAAAACCTGAAGAAATGCTCTTTCATATTGTGAAATTCGTTTATAAAAACATTAGATAGTTAAAAAGATACATAACGATATGTTTTGGGTTTACTATTTTGTGGCACTCACTCTATAGTTGACTTTAAAGAACACTGAAAAACTAATTTTTGGCAAGATTATTATGTGACGTAGCTGCCGATACTCAAATATATATTATAAAAGATAATCACATTTATAATCAGATTTTTTATCTTAATAGACTAATATTTAGTCCATGTTTTGTTATTAATTGTTTTCTTTTTATAAACATAGACTAAGAAAAACCACACATTCGTATGTTTTTTCCATTTTGTAAAGACTTTTCAACTTTTAAAGAATTTGTGAGATTTTTGTACAATCACCTTCAGTTTGTTTGTTTTATATGTAAATGAAAGATGTTTGTTACCAAAATTTAATAAGGAAAGTTTTTAGAAAATTCAAAAAAATTGAAAAGTTTTTACTGATTATTTTCCCGCCGGTCTATATATGAACCGGTGAATGCTATTTCTCTATCGAGCCAAAAATCGAAAAAGTCGGGTTTTTGTCAGTCTTTGTTTTTTTCCTGAATTTCCAAAAAACGTTTCTTCTAAAAACAAAGACTATAATTAGTCTATTATCTTAAAAGAATTATTACATTCTGAAGAGCCACAGCGAAAAGCTTTAATATGAACTATTTATTATTTCTTGCTTTACACATCGTATTCCTATCCCTCAATTTTACACTATACTCGTTATAATTAATACAAATCTATTATAAAAGAAAAATATATATAAATCTATACGCTAAGCCACTCTAAGCCAAATATGTATCAAGTATAATTTACAAAAGTAAATATTTTCCCCGACTTAATCGACTATGCTGATTTCGAATTTGAGATAAATAAATTTAGTTGTTTTTTAGATGGAACTGTTTAAGATGGGAAAAAAAACATTTCTTCAGTTTTTACTTAAGAAACTTTTATGCATATATTGCAATATTGAAAATTGACTTTTATTTCCCAAGGACGATCTTTTTTATGAATTGATATGGCTTTCTGATATCAGTAATAGCTAAAATATAGTTATTTTTTAATATCCTAATATTTTGCAAAATAGAACTAAAGCAATAAAGTGAATAAACTATTTTTTTGCTAACTCTGATGACGACATGAAATTTATCAAAAAGAAGGGAAATAAAATCTTCTTATAAAGTTTTGCTACGGTATAAAGTGCTTTAAATATAACTATTGTATGAAGCAATTTCCTGATCGAAGAAAATTGTAAGTTAAAAAGTTATAGTCGATTAGGGGAAAGTTTTTTTGTAAAGATAGCGAAACAATTGGCCTATAAACTTTACAAAAATCAACTTTATTGTAAAGAAAAATTCCTTTCTAAAATTGCTCCATATAGAAGATGTGATTAAGGCACTTTTTAGTGAAATTAAAATATTTTAGAGAAAAAACGATGATCTCACATCTGCATCGATGAAAGTTTATGATTTCTTAAAACCTGTCTTTAAGTACCCAAAAAGCAGTACGTAGCATAATAACAGCTTTTTTTAATTCTTAATATTTCTCTTAGAATGCAAATGCATTGAAAACCAAGTATTTTTTTATCTGCTTTTCAAGTTTATTCAAAAGAGCATTTAGTTTGACATTTGTACCTTCGACAATGAAATTGAAATTACATCTTTGCAAAAGGTACAAAGTTGTCAAAAAACGTATTTTCCTGAGGCTGGGTCAAATATCAATACAATAAGAACAATCGAACTTTACCCCTCTGACCAACATGGTTAATCACCCTAGCCCTCTAACTAGATATCAAAGAGAGTTTATAAATGGCACTGTCATACTAAAAGAGGAGCAAAGAAAAATGGAGGTAGCGGACAGGTCTAAACTCAAATAAAAAGTAGACTTTTGCTGTTTAATGAGAATCTTACATCCGATCATTACAATCCTTGATAAAAATTCTTGCCAAGATCTTATAAGATCTTGTAAGATCTTATAAGATTTTATTTTGATAAGAATCTTATTAGATCTTGTCAAGATATTTTATAAGAATCTTATCAGTTCTATAAGATCTTGTTAAGTTTCTTGGAAAGATTCTTATAAGATCTTGCAAGATCTTATCAAGTTTTTCTACCGGGGATGATATCTTGATCAGGAAATGTTGTTTTGGGTATTTTTAAGTGTAGCCATTGCAACTGCAAGAATTACCAAAATAAACTGTTGAAATTTTTATATCTATACACAATATTACGTTGCCAGTACGATTCAAATGCCCGATGTTCGACAAAACGTCAGAAATATCTGGACGGGAAAATGCCTGAGACCACTAAACTATTGGATCAAATAGGAACGAAGCTTCTTGAGAATTCGAGATGATGATACGAGATGTTGCATACTAAATATTTGCAGAAAGTATCATTTGTTTGTCTCCCAATTTTTTTCCCAACCCATTCCCTGTTTTTACCGAGGAAAACGATTCTATGTTTTGTAAGACTCTCAGTTCTGGAATAATGTATATATGTTCTTAGTTTAATATGTTCGCAGCTAGCTTCTTATTAACCCTGAAAGTGGTCGGTTTCGAACTTATTACTAAAATGTGGAGATCACGAAGAATCTCATTGTCTCCACTTGTCTACGTACGTATTAGAAGTAAGGCGTATTAGACTTAATTCTGTATTATCTATACTCAATTATCATCACCTAATAGGATTTTAAATATATTTAAATTGTATTGTTTTGAATATCAGTTTCAACCACTAATTAAAAACATACAAAAAGGTCATTACAAAAGCGTAACAAATGTCTTTTACCCAATTCACAAATGCGTGCCCAAGTAGATTTATTCTATATTGTCTTTTATGCTCAAGGTATCATTATCTAATAAGGTTTTATATATTTGAAATGTATTGTTTTGAATAGCAGTTAAATAGAGGGATATATTTATAAAAAATACAAAAGTGTAACAAAAATGCTCTTCACCTAAATAGAAGGGTAAACGGGACAAATGCGTACTGCTGCTACCTATTTCAATTTTTTTCTTTGGAATTTTGCATGAAGATAGATACCAGTAGCACCCAACTTTTTATTTTTATATTTTTATGCAGATATGTCTACGTTACCTGCTATAAAATAATAAAAAAGTAAAATGAGTGAAATGCGTACTATTGTCCAAGGTACCAATTTTTTTCTGTTTAATTTTTTGCGTTGAGGTTGGCATCAATGGGACAAAATTTGAGAATATCATACTTTAATATGAAAATTTATGCGGCACCTGTCATAACGGTAAAAGTGTGAAAAAAGGGTAACGTGTACCACTACCCTCAGTATCAATATATTTTTCTTGAAATTTGGTATGGAGGTAGGTATTATATCGACCCAACCTTTGACTGTGATACATTTATCTGAAAATGTCTGCGGCACGTGTTGTTACCCCAGATAGCTAAAAACCTATTTTGTCACAGCTGCTATAGTGAGAGATGAAAATTGGAACAAACTTCGTTATATATATGACTTATACAAGTCATTTTAGATATGGACCCAAAATTTTCGTACATTTTTATACATTTTACTGACCAGAATAGAAATAAGTCCAAGTTCACACTTTTTGTAATAGTTACAATAATATTATAGATTCAAACTTGATAATTGACTCAAACATTGCATTTTATATGTCCTAAGTAACAAAATAATTTTTGATTCTAAATATAACCTTGGGCTAATTTTACAGACCAGAAGGAAAATTTCTCTTCTTGTCTGTAAAACGCTACAAAATAACCAACCAATCATCAAAATTGGGAATAAGTATTCAAACTTGAAATTTTGCATGAAGGTATTATTAGGGCGCAAATTGTCAGTTTTGTAACCAATACGTGAAAATGTATGCTGCACCTGATTTAAGGGTAAAAGTTTAAAAACGGGTAATGCGTACCGCTGCCCACAGTTTTAAAACTTTTCATGGAGGTAGGTATCAATTGGACAAAAGAAGTTCTAATTCGTACCCTCATGTGAAAATGTATGTGGCAAGGGTATAAAGGTAAAACGGGGGGTAATGACCCATAAATCAAAAGTAACTTTGAAGATATTCCAAATCCTCTTGATGATTATACAACATTAGCAACTGAGACATTAATTTTAGGTAGAAGTGGAATTTTCGAAATTTCTTCAAGTGAAGATTGTGAAACAAAATGCGTTATTACTAATTTTGTGACTGAAGTTGGCGCAGGTTATGCGACGCTAGCTCCGTTTTATTGTTTAATATAAGCCATAAGCTAATTTACATCTGAAGATTCTAAATATAAGAAATATATATAGCCTCTATCTTACCTATGTATTTTTGTAATATTATCCTACCTCTATAGAATACTTGAGAAGTTGTGTCTCATTCGTATAAAACGTTGTTGAATTGATATAATCCATGAATCTCATCTTTAAGTTTATATATTTAAACCTTCGAAGTGGTTTAGTTGACATTTCTTCGAAGTAATTCACAAATGTTGTGAGATTTTCGTACTAAAATAAACAATAAAATTTAAATAATTTTTGCAGTTTTAGTTGTACTTTTGATATTGTTTTGCTGTCCTTATTATATTTTGCTAATTGTTGAAGGTAGCTAAAAAAATACAAGTTGTTTATTTGGCAGAATAAACTTATCAAATTTTGGAAATTTTTTCTTCTTCTTATGTTTAAATTTCCAACAAAAAGTGTTTCCCTCAATACCTCTTGCATCAACAAAAATTTATATTTATGTTGTTTGATCTAGTCTGACCTTTCAATCTATAAATTAAGAAACAGAGACCTCGTTTCGCCAAATTGACATAAAAAACCGACACATTTATTTAATGACTTCAACAGAACTATACTGCACAAAATCAGATTCTTTAAAGATTCAAATGATACTTTGCAATTAGTCGTTAATTCTAAGTACTTACCACTTTAGAAAAAAGAGGAGTGGATTTCAACACGCTATGTACAAAAGAAGTAACTTTAAAAATATTTAGTATTTTGGATAGAAAAACCCTTTAAAGGCATTTCTATGTTGAAATGTCTTTGGTTAACTTCAAAATCTTTTCAATTTTTTAATATCGCTAATAGACCATTAAAAGTCATTAAAAGTAGTTAGCACACCAAAAGAAAGGTTTTCAAAAAAATTTAACAGTCTCTACGTCCATACAAGCTTCGATAACATATATTTGAAAAATGTGAGTTTTTAGACTATGTATTTCTTGTGACTATGTTATCATCAAGCCACCACAACTAGCAACAAAGTCATCTGTCCCTTCTACGTACGTTAGCAACAAGCTGTCGAACGGTACATATGTCCTGTGACAATATCATTCAAATAGCACAGTTGCTTGCATTTATTGCAGCTGCACTGTAGAAGCGCTCTTTTCTCAAT
>JAYJMI010041112.1:0-22759 GCA_036873855.1 Sarsia tubulosa
TTAGCAACACACGTTCTTTGTATTATGGCTAGAAGTTTACTTGCACATTATAGTTACCCAATTGCATACTTCAGTTCCTGTGGTTTTTCTAGCGATCAGTTGTTTCCTGTAATTTAGCAATCAGTTCGTGTTTTGGAATCAATTGGCTTTAAAGTTGGGGCAATGGTTTGTGATGGTGCATCACCGAATAGAAGATTCTTTCGACTTCACGAATTTGTAGATGAAAGTAATAAATCTTTAGATGCGGTAGTTTATTGGACGTGGAACAGATTTGACACAACCAGAAAAATTTGTTTCTTCAGTGATGCACCACATTTGATGAAAACATTGAGAAATAACTTTGAGAACTCTCATGGTCATAATAAAACAAGGAATTTGATGGTATGTCTCATTAAATTTGATTTATTTTGCAATAATATCTTAAAAATTTAATTTTTAAATTTAATTTTTAAATTTAATTTTTAAATTTAATTTTTAAATTTAATTTTTAAATTTAATTTTTAAATTTAAATTTCCAGTTCTACTGTAAGACAAAATATTTAATTTGTTAATTCTAGAATTTTTCTTATTGAAACATTTCTAAGTATTTCATCCACTATTAATGTCAAGTTCGTAAAATGATTTTTTTATTACCTTTAAAAAGGTATTAATTTTGACAAGCATTAAGTTTTGCTGGTTTTGTGTGAATTCGCGAAATTTATTCTTCTTTTTTTCGGACTTTAGGTCATTTAAACCTTAAAATCAGAAAAATTAGTTAAATTAGATCTGTTCCTTGACTTTTGAATTCTTATTTTGAATTTTTACTAGAACTTTAAATGAAGAAAGTAATATGCAGAGGAAACTTTTGCATTTTTCCTGAATTTTAAAGAATTTGCGAAAGTTAGAACCCACAAAAAATTATGTTTTTGAGCATTCCTGAAAGTTTATTCTCACAAAAGTTGTTTTTTGTATCTTTCCTCAAATTACTAATTTAGAAAACCTCTTTTCTATCATTTTTCTACTGTATTTATTCTTTTCTTTTGTGCTAAATCGCAAAAGTTAATTCTCACAAAAACTCTGAAATAGGGCAATTCGCAAAATTTAATTACCTAAATTTCACAAAAAAACTCACTCACAAAAGTTTCTTCTGCATTTCTTTCTTCCTTTACAAAAATATTATTATTATTTATTAGTTATTATTATGTAACTTTTCGTTTTACATTTAAGTGAATTAGAAATCAGCTGGCAGCATATAGTCGATAGATATACACAAGATCTTGGTATGCATAGAGGATGGAATTGCATGGAATTCGAATGCTACCTAAGTTAACAGAAGACCGTATTACATTGAGTCCAAGATTACGAATGAGAGTATATTTGGCTGTACAGGTATATTTTGGTTTATTATTATATTTTTTGTATTTTCTTGTTCTTGCTCTCTTTTCCTCTTATCAAATTTTCAAATATGAAGCCAAATAATAAAAAAGTAGATCAAAGGTAGATGGGTTGATGGGATGAATGTTTGCACTTTCTTTGGTATTTAGTATATTCTATTTAGTATACCGATTAACCTGGTAAAATACTTCCCCTTTAAGGATAAGTGTTTATGTCTTCTTTTAATGCTTTAACATAGCTTGAAGCATATGAACTTACTTGTTATTCATTATTTGTTAGGTTTTAAATAAGTCAGTAGCAGATGGCCTTATACAACAAAACCGCCCTTACACTGCATCTACCGAAAATTTCATCCGCAAACGTGACACTTTCTTTGACTGTTTAAATGTTACAACCATGAAACAAGGTCAGATCAGTAGAAAACCAGCATTGTACCCTTACAGAGAGATAGATGACTGGCGATTTAAGGTAAAAACCTTAAATTTAAAATTTACTAAATATCAAACCCTGAAACTGCAATATAAGAACTTGTTTAGCATGCATATAAAAAATATTTTTAATAATTTAAGAGAAGTGTATATAATAGTGTATTTTTTATTTTTCTTATTCTTCTTTTAACCATTAAGAACACTTACCTTCAATATAACCACTCCTAAAAGATACTGTATTACACCTCAAATTGAAAAGGTAACAATTAGGTTAATAGCTACCCGTTCAATAATGCTCTAACAACCAATATATATATCAATTGCTGATCTTATCATTTTCATATGTGTTGAACCCCAAAACTATATGCCGCTTTTTTTCCAAGTACCTCTTGCAATATATTGATACAGGTCCAAGTTTCTCTAGTTCTAGGTTTGCCTGGTCTATATAAGAAATTAAAACCTTATCATAAATTTTATCTTTAGTGGTTAAAAGAAGACTTCCTTGCATTTATAAATGATTGGAAAGAAGAAACTGAAACATCCCTAATCTTACCCAAGATATGAAGAGCAGGTTGTGTCTAAGTTACCAGACCATTGAAGGGCTAAGGATAACCGGTAAGCAACAATTTTTTATTGTAATTGAACTTGTAGCTGTTTTACAAAGTTTTACAAAGATATAAACTGCTAACTACTAAACAAAGAAGTTAGAATTTTTGTTTCCTTTTTTAGCAAGGGGTTTAAGTTACAGCTGAAAACAATAAAATTATCTGATAATAACACCTGGAAAGAGGAGTGATTGTGCTTATATACGAAAGTTGTTATTTTAACATCTGAATCGTTTTAAAATTGGTGTTTTGTTACATTCTGATTTTATTTCGAATTCTAAAATTTATGGATGGCTATATATCAGTATATTTTTCTTTATTTAGTTCATTCGTTCTGCGAAAATATGTGCCATATTTGCTCCAAAAAGGTGCAGATTACTTCTTATCAGATAAACTAAACCAGGATCCGATCGAAGAGCACTTTGGAAGAATACTATGTGCGCGGTGGTGCTCTGGATAATCCGACTCTTGAAGAATATGGGTATATGAACCGTAAATGTATCGTAGCAAAAGCCGAAATGCTTCCAGTGATGCGAGGGAATACTAGAGGTAGAATTCGCGAAAATGTAAAAATAGACATCCACGATACGAGGCAGCTACCAAAGCGTCCAAAGAAATAGTTCGTTGTTGTATTAAATACTATACATCACAAGACATCTAGTGCAATATTCATCGTTTATTCAATTTATACGAGACTAAATCCTTAAATACACTAAAAAAAATACTATATTTGATTGACAGATTTACAACTAATCTCCAACTTTTAAGTGCATATTTTAACAAAAGTTGGAATTTTAGCTGTATTATTTATCTTTGACTTTTGAACACATGTCTCTTGACCAAAAAAGCTAATCCCTGGTTTACACTTAGTTCTAGTATCGTGTAAAAATTTAAACTAATTTATATTGTTTTGAGACATTGAATTTCTAGCCTGAAACAAAAATTAGCTGTGCTTAAAGTTTGAACTTATTTTTTTACTTTTAATCTGTTGATTTGAACGAGGTAATTTTTAGCAGACTTACCTCTCTTTCACTTTCATAAATTTGAATTTCCATACAATGCACCTAATTTGAACCATAAATCGGCGTAAAATCAGTTTTTTATGTGACTATCTGGAAAATATAAAGTGTTTACAATATCTCTTAATTAATTGGTTTCCTTGCCTAATCCCTGTTTCAAATCAAGGAAGCAACTTTGTAGCCTACGATCATAGACCCTTTTTAATTCGAGTTAAAAACTTTAGCTTTCTGACAATGCATCGCTTTATAGCCTCAGTTCCATAATATCCTTTAATGTTGCCAAGAAACAATATCCAAAACGTCATACAAATTTATTAATTTTATTGCCTTTGGGGAATGTACGCCCGAAAAAAAGAACAAAAAGTCCTTGACTAAAACAATAACTATTAACAGAATTTTTTTTCTTTCATGACATATTCCTTAGAGTTTATAAATACCTTAACTGGATTAATTTTCGCGAGTCAAAAGAGCTGATTATGCTCAACATTACCATATTTTATTGGTTAATTCAACCAAAAGATAAGGGTAATATTTACTATAATAAATCCTTGTACCGCCGTATCAAATACCGCCTTATAAAAAATATCTAAGCGGTAAAAAAGCTTTAGCGTGGTCTATATTCGCAGGCTAGCGCTTTGCTTGCCGAAGGCGAGTTACCGAAAACCTTCGACAACCAAAAAAAATACCAATTCAACATCGTTAACTCTAGCAACCTAATTAATTATGTCCCCAAAGCTATTTCTATTTTACTTGTTTATCAAATTGCCGAGAGAAATATTTAATGACATCTTTATTGTTCACGGTTGGAACCTAAGTGAACAATAGTGTTTAAAATCTCTGTGCTCGCTTCCACGAAATTCGGGATTAGTCCAGGCCCCATGACCCTAAACACAAATACAGAAAAAGGCAGAAAGGCTATCTCTCGATCCACGGACTCTGCACGCCAGAAATTCTGCCTCAGCTCATTTCTAGTATCATGTTAAATTGGTGTATTTAAGCGAGAAAGTTGTTAATTTCGCTGCCTGTAAGGAAGTAGATGTATAGTACTTTCCCCGACCTTTAAAAAATCCCTTTGCCCAGTAAAATGTAAATAATAAGTGATATAAGTTTTGAAAATGAAACATTCCATCTCGATTCAAGGATTGCACGGCGTGGTTATGCAATATATTTTTGAATACTGTAAATGGAGAGTATATAGAGTCTTAGTAATACATTATCCATCAATTTCAATTAACCTTTTGTTCCTTACTGTATATGGAGAATAGAAAATTTTGGAAAAACAAGATTTATTGCACGTCCTCATGACAACTTTCATAAAACGTTTTAGAGTGTGATTCGGAGCAAAGACGGTTGGTAAAACATCGAAAGTATATTAAATAAGTAATTATTCATTTAGACTTGTAATTAATATACAATATAACTTTTATACAATCAACAACTTCATACAATAAATAAATTGATAAATGAAACCAAAACAAAAGAATAATGTTTAAACTGTTGTGCAACCAACCTTTGAAGTTTAAATACAGGCAAATATTTAAATTTAAGAGCAGCCAATATCATACATATATCAGCTTTAAAAGAGCTCCATACCTTCTTATTTCCTTTATTTGTGGAATCGCTACTACAGTTTTTTAAAATTTAGACATTTTAGATAGGATTTCTTGAATAAGTCAAAAAACAAATTTATTGCAGTACTGTAATAAATTATAATATAAAAACAGTATATTATAATATATGTAAAAATGACACACAGCATAAACAAAAGATAGTATGACCTATTTAGGAAAAAAAAGTATAAACAAAATAGGTCAAAATAAGTTAAAAACATATAATACAATATATACAATAAATCAATAATATCATGGGATTACATCTCTAAAGGACCAAAAAAAAATTTTACGTCTACATTTTTACAAAAATGCATAACTTATATAGATATACGTAAGAGAAAGAACTAAAAACTGGTATCCAGAATTTTATCTACTGTAATCTAAGATCTTCAAATTGAAATAGAGGGAATTTGACTCACAATAGCAAATAGTATTTGAAAACCTGTTACAACAAAAAAAACTCTGTAAAGTAATGAAGAAAATGGATATAGCATATAACGACATAACAAAATTAGTCTCTATTTTTTATTTACAGTTTTCCTCATTGATGGTTGCCCACTTTCCAAAGGATTATTTAAGGCTAAACTTTTCCTTAATGATGTTCCTCCTTTTTCGGCAAACTCTTTTTTATTATTAAATGTTGCTTTACGTTTTAATATCTGCAACCAAGTGTTGACAAAGTAATAACATCTCATATTAATCCACTTTTTTAATATTCGTTCGTACATTTAATCAGTAAGCTGTTTGTTAGCAATTTCGTTTGTTAAACTGTTCCAAGTACTTCTTAATAAACTAGAATCTTTGAACTCTTGATGCAAGATTATTTTAAGATCTTCTCCAAAGTATGTTGTGAGAAAATTTAAATTCAAAATTTTTCTAGCTATAACTTCAACTCTTCGAATGAACAGATAAAAGTCATCACTTACGTACATTAAACCACCTTTATTTAATATATCAATCCAATGATTAGTATACTCAAGTAATGTACAAGGAGATTTTGTATCGTCTTCTTTTGAATCCCAATTTGATAAGACTGCTAAGGCTGCTGCACCTTCTGGTGATCTTTTATTTTTAATAGAGTTTTTCAAGCTGAACACAATAAAGCCTGAAGTGTATCTTAAAGATTGTTCCTCTTCACAATCTAATGTTAATGCATCTAAATTTTCTATTGTACCTTCAATTCTTGACTTTTTATCTGATTGATGTCTTAAAATGAGTTGTAACAATTTATCTAAAACAAACTGATACAACATTTGAAGAGACGATTCTTTGCAAACCACTTTAAATACCTTGCAAAATTCTTTGTCAATGCTTGCATTGTAAAAGTCCTTAAATATTTTTTCTTTTTCGCTATTTTAGAATTTTTGTTTGTTATAATGTTAGTGAAAATCTCACAAATATGTTCTATATATAGTTTAACAGATTGGTTATCAGTAGGAGCAAGTTCTAAGTTTTCATGCATCTCTTTATCAATTTTACCAACGCTGATACCTGGTTCGCACAAATTAAAAAATGGATCTTTCATAGCCATTTCAATTGGACTGTCGCAAATATGTTGTTACATCTATGCCTTCCAAAAAAAACGTTTCTAAAATGTTTAACATTCAAATAATTAATACTGTATATAAATAATATACATTCAGAGTTTAATTGCAAAAATATTATTATCTCACAATTACTAACTTAAAATATAGATATAGACCCTTGATGAAAAACACATTTCTAAGCCATTTTTGAAACACATACACATTAGAATTTACTGCCTTTGCCTTTCTCATTATCAAAACAAAAATTCTCTGTAAAATTAATACTTGTTCCAGTCTTGATCTCAGATAGCTTTCCCTGCGAACGAGCATAGACCAAGCTTTAGTGGTTCTTAGGCTCTTTAGACTATAAAGTAGGCTCTTGAAGTACTTGTTATATAACAACTAAACATGCAGCCTCTATTAAAGCTATTAAATGATGTTTGATTACAAAATAGTAGCATAATTTACCTGCTGAGCTTTTTTTACTCTTTTTTTGTAGTCGTATCTTTTTTCTTCTTAGGTTTCTCTAAAAAATAATAAAATATTTAAAACAACAGAACAAACAGATAACGATCGACATTCATTATTCAAAACAAAAAATTGCAAAATAGTTAGTTGTTTTTTCTGTACTAGACTAGAAGTCTATCTTTGTACCCTTTTCTGAACTTTTTATAAACAAATCAAAAAAATGTGATTTACCTATACAATGCAGGAGTTTCAGGCACAAATTCAATTAATTTGTTTTAAAGCTGGAAGCTACTGCAGCGTCTATTATACAGGGGTGCACAAACAGAGGCAAAGTGGCAACCTCTCATCAAAACTGAAAAAATGGACAACAATCTTACAATATTTAATTACATAACTTTACCTTTCTTACAAAGTGCTTGGTGCCTTGTTAAACCTCCTTGTGTTTTGTAACCCTTGTCGCATTTAAGGCATTTTAACAGAACGGAAGGTATCGTACTTGATGTTGCAGTACTTCTTTGAAAAGGTTCCATTACCGTGACTTTTGAGATATCATCTTCGTCAACAAACACTAGCTTTGGTATCTTCGTTAATTCTTCAACTTTGCAATCTTGTAACGAATCCTCTTCAATAACACATTTTTGCTGCAAACTACTCTCTTCATCGATAAAAATTTCGTTCACTATTTCTATATTTTCGTCAAAATCAATATCAAAATCAAATTCATTTTCATTTAACTCTGCAGACGCCATTTTACTTTACAATTTTTTTTCAACTAAATTTCTTTGTTGTTGTTATTTTTGGAGCTTGGAGAATACTCGCATCCGATTGGTTAATAAATAAAAATAATCAAATCCTATTGGTCAAAAATATATATTTTAATTACGCGTTAAACAATGAAAATTATGTTTCTTTCAAGTGAGAACTACCAAAATATGAGATTTGTATCTCCCGCTCAATCCAGCTACGCTATAATAAATACTTGATTAAAGTAACTACAATGAGAAGGCAAAATTTAATCTTTAAACTTTTTTAAACAACGAATATTAGTGATGTTTCTTTTATTCTTAAATGACAATAACATAAACATAATAATTTGTCGGATCTAATAAAACCTTGTACAAGTTAAAGAGTTTCGTCGAATTTCTGAAAAACAAACTTAGAAATTCCGGCACTTTTCCGGCATTGAGTAAATTACAAATGAAAACAGATAGTTTTTCGTTTAATATGCAACGAAATATGACATATAAGGTAATTATTAGATAATTATGCTCTACAAAAGGCAGTTAAGTGTATCAAATTTAATTTGTCACGGGCAAGCAATTAATTTTTTTGCTAATTTTAAGTAGTGAATTGTGCATTAAAAATTACAATGCAATCAAATATAGCACGGTTGGTACAAAAGAAAACTATTATTCGCCTTCCAGTGTAGCATTCTCTGAATAAACAAGAAATAAAAATTACTTTATATTTTCTAATATACTGTAGATGTGATCTGTGGGAATATATCAAATAAGAATTTCTACCAATTTGTATTCACATACTTTATTGTTTTGTTCGTGATTATAATGCTTGCTGTTATATTATATAACGTTATTCGAATACAGTATCAGTATAGTAATAGGATACAATAATATTTCGATACAATAATATTTCATAGCTTCCTGCGTGACGATTTATTTATTTTTTTCTGTCGTTAAATATCCAACTGTTAGCATAGAGCTCTAAACTTGTGTGTGGATACAGTACGTAACAGTACCCTCATTCCTCATATGTGTATGCATTTTGACTTCTTTGTCAGTAGAGAGAGAAACCAGGATGCTGAATTTCATTATAGTATTATCATAGCATCTTCTTTGACATTTATTTTATCATTTTCACTAGAAAAAATGAAAATACTGTTCATTCAATACAAAAATAAAACAATAAAAAAATTTATATCATATCTACTTACTGACTTAATACTAACTTTTACTTTGGGTTACACTTCTAGCATCTAGTAGATTCGATAGAAAAGTAGAGAAAGTATTTTTTTATTTTTGTATATTTGATTTTCTCCGAAGACAGTGATGAAAGACAGTCTTTCTTTAGATATGATTTATATATGTCTCAACACTATAGACTAGTATCCCTTATTGAGCAAAAAGCTGTATCAATTTATATGTACATTTCACATTTTTTTTTCAAAACAACTGATCCACAGACATTGAAAGAACAAACATAAAACAACAAAGTTTCTTCGTTTTTGTATAAAATTTTTATAATAAAAATCATAATCCTTGCCTTTATTCAATGTTTATTCTAATCAATTTTAACTTGTTTTTTTATTTCACGTGTTGAAGCTTGCATTATTTTTTACATTTTCACTGAGCTCATAGTGTGTTCTGATAATTTTTAACTGTGAAACAAATATAACATAACTCCCTATTTTTATCTATTTTTGTTAGCGTTTCTATCAAAGACCTGAAGAATGCTGCAACACAAAATTCCCTGCGGCGGTTGGTAAAATCGTAATAGAAAATTTTGGCCTGAAAGCCAGTTTGCACTAGTCCTTACTACAGAATATGGAAATCCCGTAAAATTCCCGTGGCTATATTTAAGAAAGGACTATAGCTAGTCTAATTTTCTTGTCTCTTGTCTCAACGCCTCCAAATAGTTGGATATAAAAACATTGTATTCCAATAGAATACAAAGCAACTTCATTGTTAACGCATTTGAAACTTTGATATTCACCTCACCTACTATATTTGGTGAATAAAATATAACCATTTATTTCCTTTGCTACTTTTGTCTTTAAGATCTTTAGTATGTAGAAATAAAAGATTCAAGAAAACAATGACAAGAGAAAAAAATAATGGCAATACCACAATAAGAGTATTCTAAATATAAGTTTTCAATAGAATATAAAACTATATTTATCTAAAAAGCGTTTTAAAAACACCTTTTCCTATTTCCTCTGACAAATAAACAAAAACTGTTAATGAAAAAGTGATATAAAAGACTGCCATCATTGTGAATTAGTATCAAATACTGAAACTCCAAGACTGCTCATATCATAAAGTAAGTTGTTTACACTTCCTTTTACTGCTTTTTCTTATTTTTGTTGATATGTTATCTTGTGTTACATGTAGATTGTTTGCTTGTTGATTATGCTTTATACTCGTTTACACCTCTAAGTCTGTTCACATTTCAGTATACATTTTTACTCTGTTTATACTTGTTTACACTTCTAAACTTTACTTTGTATTCGTTTAAGTATATTTACCCTTTTTTATTCTTGATACATCAGCTGAAGTTCAATTTTTACAATAAGAACAAAATCTGGGGACGTCTCATTTTCATAGAACCACAGTCAAACCTATTTACCGTGAGCCATCCGCCATTATGAATTTTTAAACTGCAAAATTTATAATTTAAGAAAAAATGAATGCAATATTTGAAATCCTGTCCAAAAAATAAGACTCTATAGCCTAAAAGTTCCATTACTTCTCAAAAATCAGAACAAACTTTTTTACTCCCTATACCCAGTAGGCAAAGAAACGTCCCGAGAACGTCCTGAGAACGTCTCAATCCGACGTCCCGGGAACGTTGTATGAAGGTCCTAGATGAACATCCTGAGGAAGTCCTGAAATGGCGTCCTGAGGACGTCGTGCGGAAACTTTTAAAGGACGTCCTAAAAAGGTCCAAAGAACGTCCTCCGAAGTGGTATCATGGTCCAATAAAAATATTGTTAGGTGCTTTTTTTTGGAGTAAAAAAAATGTTTCCTTTATATAATAGTCCCCTACATAATCATGGGGAGCTCAATGTAGCGGTTAGTAAAACAAAGTAAAGGAAGTTGGAGGAAACAAACTTGAATTTTATTATAAAATGTAATATAAATAAAATGTATTTGATCATATAGAATAAAATCATTAATAAAATCATTAAAAACATAACAAAAGTTCGGCTTTAAGTTATACTTGATAGTGACATGGTCTATCATAGTTTTAATAATTGATCTTCGATTAAGCTTCCGTGCGCGTTAATTAGTTACTGTAACGCCATATTACATTTTTATTAAAGTAATTCACAGTTTTCCGATTTTTTCTCCGTTATTCCACTTGCAACACTAGCTAACGCTAGCTACTTATCTAGACTTGCAACAACCCAACGTACCAACCCAAGGTTAAAACCAACACGTTGATACGAAGATATAACCAACACTTTAAAATGATACAACCAACCATATTCGTATGAACCAGCATACTAAAAAATAAAAAATAATAAATAAAATAGTTTAACTAAAGTAAAACAGCTTGTAAAAATCTCAAGTGATTTTTTTGAAACGGTGATACAAAAAAGTTTTTTACGAAAACCTTTTATTTAAAGAGGCACTGCCTCAGATATATTTATTAGTCGATTCTAAAGAGATTATAAAGTTATTCAACCAGTTTAAATTTCATGCTTTAGTTCCAAGTAGCACGTACATTAAAATGAAAATTTCAATTTTTATTATTTTTGGAACCAAAATAATAATCATTGATGATTTTACGCAGTTCAATTGGATGAAATTGTCGTTTGTGATTGTCGTTAGTATACAAAAACGACGTTTTAAGCCTTATTTGATATCGTATGGAAAAAACGAAATTAGTTTTGAAATCTACTTAGTAAGGCGCTTCTAATGAGCAAATAACAATTTCTGAGATAGTGCCTCTTTAAAGTAGATAAATAAAAAATATTGCGAACTAAATTGATAAGCAAAGGAATATAAAGAATATAAGGAATATAAATAAATTTTGAATAAATGAAGGAGAAGATAAGCATTTTGATATTATAGGTGATATTACTATTTCTTTTCGAAGAAACGAAATAAATCGAAATAAATCGAAACGAAATACTTACAAAAATTTAATCCTTTCCATTCTTCTTTCTACTTTTCGCTCTTGTAATAATAAATATATTTTTCAAAACAAAGTTACAGCATATATATTTTCTAAATTTGCTCTCCTACGCATTGATTATAACTTTGTAACTTTGTTTCTAACTTCATCTTCTTATTTTATTTAAGGGGATCAACCAATCATAAACTACTGCTGAAAATTGTTTTTATTACGAGAAAAAATGGAGGAGACTTGGGCTGCAATATTGGTTAACATCAATGCAATATCAGCTCTTTCGAATTTAATATTGAACGCTTTAGTTGTGTTAACAATTATCAAAACAAAACAAACAAAAAACTTATCAACACGATTAATATTGTGTCTTTCAGTAGTAGATTGCTATAATTCTATAGTAGGACAATCTTGCAAGTCAGTGTTGATTGCTAACCGTAACCTTGATAAAACCACTTACCTATTGCTACGCTTCTTTTATGTATTGGGTTTAGAACAAACAGGGTGCACGATAGTTGCAATCTCCGTAGATCGATATATACATATTATGTATCTAGATGAGCATACGAACATTGTCACAAAGAAAAGGTTTACAATTGCATTGGTATTAATGTTTATAGTTAATCTGATACATGAGATTTTAGATACAGTGAGCAAATCATATTATTTCAATATACATGCTAGTTTTCCATTTAACTTAGTTTTACTTTTTACCTCGTTATTTTTGTATATCAGAAGCATCAAGCGTTTAAAAGTGCATCAACAAAACAATGCCTTCGCTGCCAAAACCAAATCAATAGTAAAAGTAGCATCGTGGTCGATAGCTTTGATTGTTGTGTTTTACCTACCAATTTTAATATCTTTGATCCTGTTTACAATGGGAACTGAATGGTTGAATATAGTTGACAAACATATGTTACTGTCGTTTATTGATACTGCGCATGTTTTTTTGAGTTGGAATTGTGCAGCAAACGCGTGCGCGTTCATAATGATCAACAAGAAAAGTAGAAGGTATTTAAAACAAATATTCAATGGCGCTGTGGTACGGCCTGAAAATTAGGAAAAATCAACAAATTGACTTAAAAAACATGTATTGGGCTAGTATGTGCTAGTATTTTGTCCTATGTATAAAACATTTTTTTGTGGCATTTAGAATAAAAAGTCTTATTTTCAGAAGACATTTTTTTTTTTTTAATATTTATAATATGATGTTTATAATAAGATTGTCTACATTTAAAGTTATATTTCATTTGATGCCTTTGCATATGGTGTAATATTTGTTGCCTGTATTCTAATAACTATGCACATGTTCTGCATAAGCAGATGTTCTGGGATGATATTTTATATATTTAAAGGGGAACTGAGGACGAGGTAACAACTTTGTCTTAAAAGA
Source organism: Sarsia tubulosa (assembly GCA_036873855.1). Taxonomy (NCBI): domain Eukaryota; kingdom Metazoa; phylum Cnidaria; class Hydrozoa; order Anthoathecata; family Corynidae; genus Sarsia; species Sarsia tubulosa. Next base: position 13,296 of record JAYJMI010041112.1, read on the forward strand.
AGCTCCTTTTTAAGCTGAACAAGAAAATACTAACCAAAAATGACAAAAATGTTTTGTTAGCCCAGGAAAAGCATTTGTTTAAATAAAAAAAATAAAAATGTGACGTCACAGGTGCGAATATTTATGTTGAAATATGCTAATAGCTACAAATGGCTATAGAGAGAGCATTAAAAATAAAAATGAAACACAGATTACTTTAAAGAATTAAAGAAACTGTGAGACTATCTTTTTTTTAAATGCTTCGTTTATTTATTTACAAAAGTTGGCGAAAAAGCAGTTGATGTATCATACTCAATTCATATCTACGTTTTTATCTCGCACCTGCAACGACACAAATCCATGAATGTAAAATAGATAGACGAAACGATAAATGTAAAAATAAAACATAAAACGTTTTGTCCTCAGTTCCCCTTTAAATAATAAATATTTTTTAACTATATAATAAATAAATAAATGAATAAATAAATAAATACTATAGGTTTTAATAATTTTCAATGATTTGAAAATATTTGGTATGAATGTAAAATAAATAATACAACTAAATAAAAGAAGATAGAAAGTCTGGGTTAGCAGTAAGGTACTGTTCTATTATCCACCGGCTTTATTCATCCAGACTTTCTATCTTCTTTTAGTTAGTTGTATTATTTATTTTACAAACAGCCTATTATTACTTAAACACTATTATTTGGCGATGTTCACTATCATTAGAGATGCTTCTAGGGTATAAATACTTTCAAATAAAGCTTTCCAAAAATTGATTTTGAAATAAATTGAGGTTTTTCCATCGGTCATAATGACCAGCTGGTCCTCTTAGCTATCAGTCATTCCTTCATTTCCATCAGTCAATGGCCAAAGACCTATGCTTATATCAAGGCCTGGATTAACAGAATTTTGAATAAAATACCTTTCAAGAAAAATGCTTAGTTGTTCATAGGTTTGGTCAAAACAAATAATCCCTTTTAAAACTTTGTGAAAATTTACACTTCGGTAGTGTCTAGTCAAAGTTGGAGCAAATTTCTGAGGGTAGTTGTAAAGGTATTTGAATTCCAATCTGCTGAATAAAAGAAAACAAGAAGCAGTTGAGCCTTTTTTAACAAAGTTTGGATAACTTTTAGTCTCCTGTATCAAAGGAGGAAATTTTTAGCATCTTTATTGACTGCTAAGATTAGATTCAGATAAGATTTACTGCAAGAGTGTATATTTTATTGCAGAATATTATTAAAAGAAAACAAGATAATTAAATTCCATTTATATTCCCTATTTATTTAAATATATACTCGCATTATGCTAAATTAACGTTTTGGAAATTACAAACAGTAACAATAAAGAAAAAATAATACTTATAGACCTTTAATAAAAACAGGTAAATTTTGTTGAAACTACGTAAAAATCACAGAATTTCTTTCAAAAAACAAGGTCTTTATTTTACAGGAAATTTTTGAAAATTGTTTGCTCGCCGTAAAGGGCTAAATTCAAATTACAAATCGGAATAATTATCGGAAATTTTTTATTAATTCCGTTACCCAATCAACTCGATACACATGATTTTGACGTCATCAGAAAAATATCGACGTCATCGAAAAAAATTTTCCGTGATATTGTTTAACAAGAGTTGAGTCACAATTGTCCAAAATTTTATGACTCCAACATTGGTATTTACTTGGGTGCGCCGAATAAACCCTCCCCCGGTAATGAGGAGCCAAAAACAGCCCGGTATTAATAGGGTTAACAAATGAAAAATCATATCTCCCTTAGAAAATATAGTATGGACCTGGATTTTTACGACTTTTCCTAAAATATATTATATTTTCAGAATCTACTGCTTACATGTTTATTCGGTCAAAAATTCAACATAAAATTAAAGCTGATGCCAAAATGTTAATATTATATTATATTAATATTAACTTTTTACCAAGTGCTTGCTTAACGTAATATCGTCATCAGATGTAGTAATACCATACGGTTATGCTACCATATTCACTTTTACGCTATACAACTTAACACCATACGGTTATATTCCATGTTCTTGCCATACGGCTTTCAGTTTGCCACACGGCTTCATCCTTTTAATAACAATATTACTTATACGATAATACATTCGAATATTTCAGTTTCACATGATAGATACAGGCTTTAAAATTGATTAGATCCAAGCAATGAATTCTTAACACTACCTTGTTTCGAACAATCTTTCAGTTTCAGCTGAATTGCTGTTTCAGTAACATGCTACAAACTTTTAAATTGACTAGATCCAAACAACAAATGAATAATATCTTTTTGCACATGGTGGAATTATAAAACTTATCAACCTCGTTCCCAGAATAAATATTCACTAAGAGAAGATCGCTCAAAACTTATACCCTTGTTATCGAAATTGTGTTTGTTCCTTAAATTTGGATACCAATACTTGAATTCATTTACTATTCTATATGCTGGGTAGTTTAACCCATTATGATCAGGAAAATCCTAAATACCTTAATCAAATTTAATTCATCAATATTATATGCGTGTTTGTTAATATGCTTTAAGTATAGAGTTTCTTACCACTTGAGTGAATCAATACCGATTGTGGATTTACAGTACATTTTCTCCTTTGCTGTTAAATTTATTTTACTTTATCTAAAAATTATATACTAGCGTTATAAACATACTATTTTCAGAACTTGTCATGTTATTTTTGCATTTAAGAAAATTCAGAACTTTTTTAACATTTGATAAACTTTTTTAATTAGGTAATTCAACTACGATTAAACATTATTAACCCTCGTTTCTAATGTTTCTTTGTCAGATAGCTTTCTAAAGATTATCGTTATGTGTTTAATTTAACTTAAATATTGTCGTGAGAAAAAATTTTGTAGGTAAAAATTTGTTGACTTTTCTGAAAATCTGGAGTCTTTTTTGAAGTTTATGTCTGTTTGTGTACCTGTTCTTGTACTTATTATTTCGAAAAACGATGAAAACTAAACGTTTAACTGTATGTCTATAGCGAGTACGAATTGACATGTGATGAAAGTTTCAATGGAAACACGAGAGTATGCAAAAAAGACTGGAAAGAGACATGCGCAAAGCATTGTCTTGATTATCTAACGAAAATAAATGCTAAGATGTACTTTTAGAAAATGGAAGTTTAACGAACAAGCCAACGAAACAAGGTAACGACTCGTATTTTGTCAACAGTGATAGTTATACCTTAGATTCGATAATAACCTCAACTATTTCTTTTTCACTAGCAGTTACTCCCACTATAGAAACTAGTGATTTTGAAAATGATTTTGAAAAAATAAACGATCCGAACGACCACATCCCATGTTTATCAAAATATAGATGCCTAGAGGAAAAGTTTACTAAATTGAAAAGTGATTGTTCGCATGAATTATTAGATGAAAAAATAAATTTGATGAAAAAACAAATATGGGTTAGTAGAGAAAACAAATAATATTTTGGTTGAAGAAATAATATTCTTAAAAGAGGAGATCAAAAATAAAAACTTGATTATAAACAATTTATTAGAAAATCAAAAAATACTTATAAACTCAAAAAAAATTAATTATTACAATGAAAAAAAATTAATTTCAACTAATTTTTTAAACAATCCTTCTGAGAAATTTACCCTAGCAAAAAATTTTGCGAGAGAAAGAGAAATTAATAGATACAATAATGACCTACCATTACAAAACCGTTATGATCTATTAACTCCAAATGAGGATGATAGTAATTACAATAGTAATATCGTTGAAGAACCAACTTCGTCCAAATCTCTATTGACGAATTAATCAAAACAAAAAAAAGCCAAAGAAGAAGGTTACAGCAATATTGGGAGATTCGATTATACATTGCAAATGTCTTCATCTTTTTCTAGTGAAAACATTCATGATGCTGATGAAAGGGGATCTATATCTTCTGCTTATACTTCAACTGATGGTTTTGATAGTATTTTGAATGAAGTTAGAGTAAGAAATGCCAACATAGTTGTTATAGCACAAATCAATATAAATTCTATTAGAAATAAGTTCTCAAGTCTTTATAATATTATACGTGGGAAAATAGATATTCTTCTTATAACTGAAACGAAGATAGATTATTCTTTTCCTATAAATCAGTTTTGTATGCAAGATTTTTCTGAAACTTATAGTCTTGATAGAAATTGCCAAGGGGGTGGTATTATGGTGTTCATACGAGAAGACATTCCATCGAAAGTTTTGAAACCTATCTTTATACATCAAACCGAAGCAATTTTTGTTAAGATTAACCTCAGAAAGAAAAAATTTGAAGATATAAGTAGGAATTTAGATCGTTTTTCATCAAAGTATGAAAATTTTATTTAATGGGAGATTACAATTCTGAAATAACTGAAAGCGCAATGCAAGATTTTTTAGATGATTATTCATTAAAATATTTGGTTAAAAAACCTACCTACTATAAAACTTCTCAAAAACCTTCAACTATTGATCTCCTTCGAACAAATCGAGATAAAAGTTATAGAAATTGGACTATCTGACTTTCACAAAATGACTGTCTTAAAATATTTTTTAAAAATGCTAAGTCCTAAAATTGTTTCTTATAGAGATTATCGATGTTTCTCATCGGAAATTTTTAGTGAAAATTTACTGGATGAATTTTATAAAGGATTATTAGCTACTAACGATCATGAAAAATATGTAGCTACTGTAATAAATCAATTAGATACGGTTGCATCCCGTAAACAAAGGTCTTTAAGAGCAAATCATGGACTCTTTATGAATGAAACTATAGAAAAAGAAATTATAAAGATAACTAGACTTCGAAATATCTTTAGAAAAAAGCCATCAACTATGAACAAATTAACTATAAAAGGCAAAGGAATTCTTGCTTATCTTGATCTCGTAAGGAGAAAAAAAAATATTTTGATAATCTAGATATAAAAAAAATAACTGAAAATAAAATTTTTTTGAAAACAATAAAACTATTTTTATCTGATAAGGGTAACTGTGGAGATAAAACTACATTGACTGATAACGATGAAGTTGTCACATGTAATGAAGGAACTGTTGAAATTTTTAACAATTTTTTCACTAATATTGTTCCTAATTTGAGTCTGTAGAGCTTCATTATTGATCGATACAAAAACTATCCTAGTATAAAGTTAATTTGAGAAAAAAAATTCATTTCATCAAATTTCAAAAGATGAATTAGAAAAGGAAATACTTCTTCTTGATGTTAAAAAGTCTAGCCAAGATACGGATATTCCTACTAAAATTTTAAAGGAAAACAGCGATCTTTTTTCAGAATTTTTATGTAGCAACCTAAATTATAGTATTGCATCTTCAGTTTTCCCTTCTATTTTGAAAAATGCTAACGTAACTCTCCAAGGTTTATGAAAGGATCTAATAAAAGTCCAAGCGTTTTAAGTAAAATGTAAAACAATACATTAAAGTGGGACACATTTTATCTCAAAAAAAACGACTCAGTACACTTTTTTATTAAGATATGGAAAGAAAGGTCTATTTTACGTTTGGTGTATATCTCAAGAACATTTGCGAGAATTTCCTAACTTCGTGTTTTATATGATAGTTTATTAAGCTATCTCATGAAAAAAGTTACTTTTAGTGTCATGCACTCACCCATTTCATCGTGCACTTGAAAAGAAAATCTCTGCTTTTTGCTAAATTCTTTACCTTATAAAGTCAAAACATTACATACACAATGATAGAGATTTACAATTAATTTGACCGCAGCTGCAATTTAGCAATTATCATTAATCACTTCCTTTTACCAAAGCGCTGGGAAAACAAACTGTTAAGGGAATTAAGATCCACAAAGGTTGTTTAAACGTTCTGCTACAATGCACTTTGCATATCAAAAAATAAATATAGTTAAATTGAACAACATCCAGTCTACTATATAAAACGTTTGTTAATGTACAGCGGTTAAACTAATGAATGAACATGAGGAGTTTCACGAGGCATAAAACTATTTAGCTCGATGAGTTGAGCATATTTTTCATTCAAAAGTTTGTTTACATTTTACCGCTGTACATAGTCCGACTGTGTCGCTTTAATATTAACCAGCTGCTTAATTGCGATCGGTTGCGAGTTAAGTTGGCAAGTTTACATCTTTTTCTACAGCAATAACAAATCTTAGTATAAAACTGTTATTATGTTTATCTCGATACAAAAAAAAATGATGTCTATCTTACATTCTCGGGTGGCTGTTAGTGTGAGCTATTGCTAGTAAACTAAGAAAATGTTAAATGCTTATTGTTTTCTCGTGTAGAATTTAATTACTGTTTCATTTTTAGAATCACTTTACCAATTCGAATCTTTAGTGTTTAATGTTTTCGAATGTTTAGATAATTCGATTGTCTAGATAATTACTTATATTATCTTGTTATTGTTTTATTAACCAATCAAAGTTTTAGAAATCATAAAAGTTAAATAAAAATATTTTGTTACGTCAAATTAATTTAGCAATTAATAAAAGCAACAACAAAAGAAAATGATTTGAGTTTATAACTTTTACAAATGCTGATTGCATTTGTACGTTTTTCTACATTTAAAATATTAAAATAATGGAAAAAGGAAAAATCTTGAAATACTGATAACATGAATACAGTAATGTATATAAATCCGTAGATTTTTTAAATTTGTCCTGTAAGTATGCTCATAAATCATGCAAAGGACAGTTTCTGAAAGAGAGTTTTCTACAATCACAAAGAAAAAAAGAAACAACGACTCCCAATCAATCGACCGAAAGTTACGATGTTTCATATAATTCGTCGAACGAAGTAGTAACCGATTCTATTAGAAAAAGTAACCGTCAAACATTAAAATATAGTTCATCGAAAGAATATAAAATATGCATAGTGTGCAATGAAGAAAAGTATCATAAAGGAAGATTAATACCGTTGTTGGATATAACTTTACAAGACAAAAACAGTAAATCACATCGCGCAGAGAAAACTCTTGTAGAATATGCTAATATACATATACAAAACAACAATGAAAAATATGTTGATGGTGCTAAACATATATTACTCACGGTATCTTCAAAGTCATTATTTGCTGCTGATGTTGCTTACCACAAGTTGCGTTACGATTCCTTTCGTGCAACATGGTGGAAGAAAGATAAAGATGAAACATGTAAAAACAAACTTAATATTATTGAATTGTTTCATTTAGTTAAACATCATATCATTCACAACCGAGAAATTTATCTGATGCATAATCAGCTGCATACACAAGATATCGCCACACGAAGTATTTATTTAAAAGCTAAATTGACTGAATATTTGGTGATAAACTAAAATTCATTAGACCTAGTTGCTTATCAAACGCAAATACTTCTGAGTATGTTCTAGCTTCCGATGAAGATATCATTGGGGACTGTGTAAACGCTGTAACATTGGGAGAAGGTATAAAAAAGTCTGTCACTCTTCAAAATATGGCTTTATTAATCAGCGACGAAATTAAATCAAAAAATCAAAAACCTTATCCCCCGTGCCCACAAGATATTATTAAAGACAGTGATAGCTTAAATCGTACGCTGTATAACTTAATAGCTTTTATAGCAAGTCCAAGTACAGTTAAGCTTTCAACAACAAAATCAATAAAAGTAACAAAGCTCTGTCAAGATATTGAGTCTCTTGTTCCAACAATGAAACCGTCTCTAAGTCAAATCCTATTATCATTAAACACATACCACAAAACAGGTTCAACTACCATTGTTAATGACTTACATCACTTTGGGCATGGTATTTCTTATACTGAAGCTAAATTTATTGAGGACAAGTGGGCAGAATGGCAAACTCGTAAACCAGTGCTTTTATTAAGATAAAAAGCACTGGGAAAGCGCGATTACGCAAAAAATAAACTCTTGATTTTCATTGGCTTATAATTTTTCCATTGTTTAAAAATATGGTTCTGTAAATTTTAGCCGAACAATCTGAAACGAGTTAAAATTTTGATTTTAAATTTTGTTTATTTGTTGATATTTGAGAACTTGAAAGTATAATAGTTAGAACAATTGTCATCACTCTCAATCAAAGTTTTCATTTATATATATCGTATCTACTTATAAATCTGTTTTTTTATTCTAAATCATTTGCCAAACTACAATTATGCGCATCAAATTTTATATTACAAACTCTTTATTGTAAACAAAAGTTGTCATAGCACAAAGGTTAACACACTCTCAGCTCGCTCCAGCGACCCCAGTTCAGATCCAGGCTTGGACACTTCGTAATTCCGTATGGTTGATACAGTATAGTTGCAAGGAACAAGAAATTTGTTTAGTGTCATAATTTGGAATGTTATTCCTCCATTTTTATTAACCATATCAAAAGGGATTTACACCACCTCCTGCTTATCCTGTGAAAATTTAGAATACTATTTTATATCTAATTTTAAGCTTTTTTGAGCTAATTTTGAAGTTATTGGCTACCAGCTACTCTTCAATGTTTAGAGGGAACGGCATCCCTAAAAGGGAACGGCATCCCTGAAAGGGAACGGCATTTCTAAAAGGGAACGGCATCCCTAAAAGGGAACGACCATTTTTATATCTTGTTTTTTAAAAAATATCTTTAACGCTAGCTAAACTTTATTTGATTAAAAACAGTCGTGGCCGAATTTTAAAACTAAATTGTACTAATTGATTCTTTTTTAACATGTCTGGCCAGACATCAGTTTGAAAATATGGCAATATATTGGCCATACTTTTGAGGAATTTAAAGAAATCAATAGCATGAGCCCAGTGTCTCTTATAGCTTCTTATAAGACCGCTATTACGCTATAAGACTTATTACGGGTTTGGCAGAATGGTCTTCTAAACAGCTAACTTATATTCCATCAAACATTTGTAAAGAAGTAGAAACAGTACACGTAGTAGATAACGTTGATTGGAAAAACAAAAACATATCAGGTAAAGATATAATACAAATTCCATTTTAATACAATACACATCATCGAACTGCTTAAACGAACCAAATATTGAATTAAAACCAGACTATAACTTCTCCTGTAGAGACATTAAATCGTTTAAAGCAGATACAGTACCATTAAAAGATGTAACCTTTAAGCGAAGTCAGTGCAATAGGGTACCAATTTGATGAATCCAAAGAACAGTATGATCATTCAATAAAAATAAACAAAGCATGGATATTGTCACATATAAATGACAACTGTCCTACTGACCAAAAAGTCCCTTCTTGGAGTGCATTCCAACAACTATTACATAAAGCTATTTCAATTCAAATAGCTAATGTTGGTTTTTTACCAGCCATAACCGCTCCACCAACACAGTTTAATGTTATATTTGAAGTAATAGACAGAACACTTAATATCATGAAGGAGCTTAAGCTTGAATACATAACAAGCGTCACCTAAGATTTCTCGCTACTGAAATTTTTAAAGAGATTAATAATCTAAGTGCGGAATTTATGAGTACATTTTTTATTGAAAAAACAATTCCTTATAACCTCCGAGGAGGTC